>CAUYQU010003986.1:0-43224 GCA_963574635.1 Cheracebus regulus
AGGCCCAATCACCGTCCTCTACGTAAAGTGGGCTGAGTGGTGCTCTTCCATCGGGGTGGCAACTACCGGCAGTCCTCTCCAATTGTGTAATCAGGCGGGCCGGCACCATCTTAATGGCGCAGCTAAATTTTGCTCCCACAGAGCTGGAGGCCATTATTCTAAGTGAAATAAGAATGGAAAACCAAATACAGTATGTTCTCACTTATAAATGGGAACTAAACTATGAGTATGCAGAGGCAGAGAGAGTGACATAATAGGCTTTGGAGACTCAGAAAGGGGAGGGTGAGAGGACAGCATGGAATAAAAAACTACATATTGGGTACCACGTATACAACTCAAGTGACAGGTGTGTTAAAATCTCAGGATACATCACTACATAATTCATCCATTTAACCAAAAACCACCTGTACTCCAAAAGCTATTGAAATAAAAAATGCATATTAAAAAAGAAAAAAGAACATTTATCCCCTCCAAACTCTTGTTGAAATTTAATCCCCCACGTGGCAGCATTGAGAGGTGGGATCTTTAGGAAGTGATTGGACCGGGAGGGCTCTGCCCTAACAAATGGAATGATCCATTAATGGATTAATAGGTTTATCACAGGAATGGGATTGGCAGCTTTCTAAGGGGAGGAAGAGAGACATGAGTTAATATGCGTATCCTCTCACCATGTGATACCCTATACTACCTCCAGACCCTGCAGGAAGTCCCCACCAGCAAGAAGACCCTCACCAGATGTCACCCCTTGACCTTGAACTTTGCCTCCATAACTATAAGAAAAATTTATTTTCATTATGAATTACTAACTTTCAAGTATGTTGTTAGAAGCAACAGAAACAAACTAAGACAGATGAGGAAGACACTTGACCTGAGGCTTGAAGGATGACAGTTTGTCATTTACGTCATGGTAGAGAAGGTGGGGAATAATGCTCTGTAGAAAGAGGAAATGGGAGTCCAAAGGCACCCTGAGAGGAGGAGGAGGCGCCATTCAGGGAACGATGAATTGGTCTGCATGGCTAGAGAGTGAAGTATTGTGCAGAGAGGGAAGATTTTCTGCCTCTGAGGGTGTGATCATCGAGTCTAAGAAAAATGGACAGTGGGCAGATTAACAGGAAAAAAAACATATTTAATTATGTACATATGCACAGGAGTCCTACAAAATCTGAGACTGGAGGAAGAGCCAGATGATTGAAGTTCATATAATATCACTGAGCTATGAAAGGAAGAGGGGCTTGGTGCTTCCGGGAGTGGTGGTGATACACGTCATGGCAGGGTGTGGGGAGGGAATGAATGGCAAGCAAAGGTTGTCTCATTATGCAGATAAACAGTCCCTCGGGTAATAAAAGTTGTTTCAGAGTATCCTATCAGAAGAATCTGTAACAGCCTGTGCCGAAGTCCATCTGGGCAAGGTGTCAACCTTCAGTCTCATCTTCTGATAAGATCTTCCCTGGTTGATGAGAGTCCTATAAAAATCATTTTCCTCTACAGAAGTAAATTTATTTTACCAAAGGAAAGCTTTTCCGAGCTAGTCCTGTGTCTGCAGTGTCTCAGAATAACCCGCTCAAAATATGCCAAAGAAGTATATCCCAGAGTGGCATATTTTGGCCTCCTACAGTCATATTTTGAGGTGTTGTGTTCTGAGCCGCCACAGTATGTATAATAGCAGCATGGAAGGAGTTTGGGGTAGGGTATAGAACCCTGATAGGCCATGCTGAGGAATATCCA
The DNA here is from genome assembly GCA_963574635.1 of Cheracebus regulus. Lineage (NCBI taxonomy): Eukaryota > Metazoa > Chordata > Mammalia > Primates > Pitheciidae > Cheracebus > Cheracebus regulus. The sequence goes on from CAUYQU010003986.1 coordinate 1,726, forward strand.
CTTTATTCTGTGTATACACTTTCCTCATATAGACTTTGTTCATAGACACGTGTTTTGAGGAAACTAAAATGGAGGGGCAGCGAAGTCTTGCGAGTATTTTGGAAAGATCATTTCAGAAATGGGATGGGGGCAGAGTGGAAGAAGGTGAGTACAGATGCAGAGAGTCCCTTTAGGAGAAAACGGAAGATGGAGGCTCAAACTAAAGAGGTGGCGATGGAATCACAGGGAGGAAACCGATTCTGAGAATACTTATTTAAGGTATTAAGATATTTACTTATTTGAGAGAATCAACAGAGCATGTCCATGGAGGAGGAGGAAGAGTTCAGCTCGGGGAGTGTTGACTCCCAAATGTCAAGGAAACATCAAGAAGGGAAGTCCAGTAGGCAACTAGACACTGGGATCTGAAGCCCAGGAGAGAGGTCTGGGATGGAGGGAATCATCTGTGTGTATGTCAGAGCTGAAGCTGGGATCTCCCAGGAGAAATATGTCAAGTGAGAATAGAAGATGCTGGACATCTGGGGAACAGTACCTAAGGGCAGATGGAAAAAAGAGACCCTGACAAGAGGGTAACAAAAAAGCAGAGAGACTGAAGGAACACTTGGGGAGATGAGTGTCCTGGAAACCAGGGAAGCAGAGCTCACAAAAAGAGTGAGTGATCGAGAGTATTAAAAGCAACAGAAGGCATCAGATTAAATAAGACCTGAGAGGTTCCCAGTATATTTGACAATGAGCTGCTCAGACATTTTGCCAAAGCAGCTCCATGCAGTAGGGCAAGCAGAAGTCATACTCCAGATGGTAGAGGGATGAATAGGGAAGGGGGACTGTAACAACATGGGAATAGCTTCTAGAGTATATGGTACTCGCTCTAGAAGATTGACTGTCATGGGAAAATGAATGGAGTAATATAGGACTGAGAGGTTCCTTGATGATATGGAGAGCCTAGCACAGTGCCTGTCCCAAAAAAGACACTCAAAGATGTAATTATCTAATAAAAGTTGAAATGATGAATTGCTAAATAACTGAAAAATGAGTCAGAGAAGACTTCTTGTATTCAAAAGCATTTAATTCCTCATTTATGTATCTTGACAAGAGACGACACAGAAATTAACCAGAGAAGGAAAAAGCATGTGGTCTGGAAGAATGTGTGAGCATTCATGTTGTAAACAATGGGGAGAGAAAATTGGGGTAAGACCCAGGCATAGGCAACTGGCATGTGTGCCCCAGAGAGAAGGCAGCTTGCAAAGAGGAAGCTCCCTGCTGGGGAAATGGACTGATGGAATACAGACAGCACCATCAAGTAAGAGATAGCAAACGGTGCTGAGAAATGCCATTGTAATCTAATGCTGGTTATTTGGGGTAACTGTAAAATCCACCTCAGTGCGCTTTCAATCTTATCAATGACCTACTGTCTAAAGTAATGCATAGTTAATTCTCCGAGGCAGAGATATCTTTTTTCCTGTCATAAACTATACAAGATATCAAGAAAGTAAGGAAACATTTGGAGCAGTATACATTTAAACAGACTGTTAGTAGAAAATATTTAGAGCAAGACCAAACCACTTTGGCTGACTTTGTGAAAAGAGACCTGTATTTGGACAGATTTATTAATTTTGTTATTTTATTTTATTTTGAGATAGGCACTTGCTCTGTTGCCCAGGCTAGTGTACCGTGGCGTGACCATAGCTTACTGTAACCTTGAACTCTTGGGTTCAAGCGATCCTCCTTCCTCAGCCTCCCGAGTAGCTGGGATTAGAGGCTAGCCCCACCAGCTGGACTAAATTTTTTTTATTTTTTATTTTTGCAGAGATAGGGACTTGCTACACTGCCCAGGCTGGTCTTGAACACTTTGCCTCAAAGGATCTTCCCACCTCAGCCTCCCAAAATACTGGGATCATAGGTGTGAGCCACTGTGGCTGGCCTGTATTTGGACAGTTTTTGCAGCACCGTGCTATTTGGACAGCTTTTGCAGCAAAGATGGAATAATCATATCTTTCCTACAGAGTTCCTGTGAGAATTATAGGGGAAAGCCCTTTTAAATGATCAAGGGTGAGTTCTGTGTGTGTGTGTATCATGAACTAGTTGCTACTAAGGGCTTTGTGCGTGTGAGTGTGCTTGTCTAGCATGCACTCCTGGTTTCTGTTCGTCTTTTCTCTTACCTTCTTGATCAGGTTTGTTCACTTATTAAATGACATAATATGTACAAAATGCCTGACATAGCATGTAGAATAGTGGTGTGTATGTTTACAGGAGTAATTGCTAGCACCGTTCCTTCTTTTCCCCCGTATCTCCATCCCTTCCCATTGGCTATTTATGGTCTGTGGGTGAACCCAGGGACATTCCTCCTTTGCCATGAACTTTCAGAGGACTGGTGACTCCTGAGCCTGCCTTACAGTCTTTTAATTCTGGGCAAGTCACAACTTGGGGGCCTAATTGTAAAACTGTTAAAGCCTAGGTTTTGGAATCACCAGGCAAATCAGCATAATCTCCACTGTTCATTTTGCAAAATCCTACAAGGTGTAGCATTAACTAAGATATTTCTAATCAATGCGGCTGTCTTTCCATTAGAAAGCATTGACTCAGACATCAAATCCTTGATATTTATTTAGTTCTTGGAAGACTGGCCTTTTAAACATGACCTTTGAGTATTTCTTATGAAGGAGTTCAGAAAATGCTGCCCCCCAATATGCTGCTTTGGCAGGCTGGTTACTTTACACTGAGGGTGGTTGGGGAAGAGCAATTGCAAGAAGGAGCTTTCTCTGAACTTCCTTTTATCTGCCTAAAGACAGATCCTCCAGCCTGCAATCCCAGCACTTTGGGAGGCTGAGGCGGGTGGATCACCTGAGGTCAGGAGTTCAAGACCAGTCTGGGCAACAAGGTGAAACCCCGATTCTACTAAAAAAAAAAAAATATATATATATATAATATATATATATATTTATAATATATATATTATATATATATATTTATAATATATATATTATAAATATATATTTATAATTTTCATATATAGATATATGAAAATTAGCTGGGTGTGGTAGTGGCCACCCCTGTAATCCTAGCTACTTGGGAGGCTGAGGCAGGAGAAGAGCATGAACCCGGGAGGCAGAGGTTGCAGTGAGCCGAGATTGCACCCCAGTCTGGGAGACGAGCAAAACTCCATCATTCCTCTAAAAGGAGCTCATCTGTCAGAAATGGGAAAATCTGGGATCACGGCAGGCCCAGACAGACTATCACCTGTTCTTCTGCTAGAAAACAACTCCTTATTACCTGATCAGCTTTTTAAAATCTGCACAAGAGACAACCTTTATTCTTTATACACTTCTCCCCACACTCTCCTATAACTTCACCTGTCCCCACCCCAAGCTCCAAAATCCTGTTCTTTTCTGTAACTCAGGATGCTATACAAGCTTCAATCATCTGACCCTTTGAGCCCCACATTTTGTGAAACTCCCGTGTGAACGCTGGTAATTAAAATGGGTTTTCTTTGTCCTGTTAATCTGCCTTATGGCAATTTAATTCACAGACCAGCCAAAGAACCTAGAAGGGTGGAGGGAAGCTATTTTTTGCTCCCTACACCCAGCAGACGGATACCCAGGGATGTGGGCAACAGTGAGAGGTAGAGGTGGGCTTTGAGGGCAAGGGGTGTGGGTGGGGGTGGGGAAGGGCATTAGGCTCCATTTCACAAGGGACTCCAGAAACTGCCCCTAACCCACCCGGCAAGTGCAATGCCTTTTCACGCCGGAGTTTCCTATCTGTTAACTGGGTATGATCATTCTTGCTCCATCACAGGGCGGTTCACGTCTGTGTACAGGGCACCCCCACTCACCACAATGGAAATGATATCGTTAGCTCTGACCTTGCGACCGAGCTCCTGAAGCCCAAACTCGGCTTTTCTAAGGCCGGATTGCTGGGTGAACAGCGCTCCGTGGAGCGGACCCCCTGCTGCCATCCTGCCCGGGGCCATTGACCGGGGCTTGGGGGCGGAGCAGCCGGGCAGGTTCGCGGGCACCGAGGGCGGCCCAGCTCTGAGCGCCGGCTGGAGCGAGAGCCGGCTGTAGGCGGCTCCTTCCTGTGCAAACTTTTCTGTCCTCTTCCTCCTCCCGCCCTCCGTACCGGCTCCTCGACGCCCGGCGTCCACCTCCCCGCCCTTCTCGCTGCCTCGGGGTTGCGGCGCGCGGGGCAGAGCCCGGCAGCAGCGGGCAGCGCAGCCCTCGGCGCCGGCCCCACCCGGTGCTCCGGCCCCGCCGCCGGGAGCCGATGGCCGAGGCGGGCTGGCGTCCCGCGGGGTCCCCGAGCGATCCGGCCAGGCCGGCGGCGGCGGTTTCAGCCCCCGAGCCCGAGGCGCCCGCACCGCAGCCGGCGCTTGCCCTGCGCTGGCTGCCCGGGGACCCGAGCCCCCGCGGCCGCTCGCAGAGCGACCTCTCGTCGTCCTCGAGCAGGGGCCGCCCGCTCCGGGTCCACATCTCCGGCTCAGGTAAGGGCGGCTCGGGGCGCTGGCCGGGGAGGGCCGGCCGCGGGCAGGTGGCCGCGAGGGTGACGCGGCCAGCCAGGGGCGCCCTCGGGCACTGGCCAGGCAGGCTGGCGGAGGGGTGGGGTGGGAGACAGGGGAGGGCGGAGGCTGAACTCCCCTGCCTCCCACCTTCTCGGCTGCCGGGGCTCGGCGACCCTCGGCGGAAGATGCTAAAAGCAGGCGACGGCTTGGTGCGCTCGGGTGGGCGCGCGCCTTGCGGGGCGAGTGTGCAGCGCGGGTTGGGTGGGGAGCGCTCCCGCTCGTCTCCGCGGCGCCAGGCAGCACCGCAGCTCAGCTTCCGAGGCTCTTCCAGCAGAAAGAGGAACCTTCTCGGTTTTCGGCGCGACTTTTGTCCCTTGGAAGGATGCGGCTCCTTCACTTCGTGGGCTGGGGCCAGTGCAGGTCTTGGGAGGCCTCCCAACTGCTCACAGTTCTGAAATAAAGACTCCTTTTGGGGGTTGCTGGAAAGAGGACCCGGAATGTGAGTTTGACGTCCTTCCAAAAACCCATGCAGTTGATGGGGAGAGCAGGGGAGAGTTTGGCGGGCTGTTTGTGCATCTCATCCTTTACATGTTTGAAAAGCTTCTGCCGCGGTGGCTCATGTCTGTAATCCCAGCACTTTGGGAGACCGAAGGCCGGCGGATCACTCGAGGTCAGAAGTTTGAGACCAGCCTGGCCAACATGATGAAACTTCGTCTCTACTAAAAAAATTAGCTGCTGTGGTGGCGCATGCCTGTAGTCCCAGCTACTTAGGAGGTTGAGGCAGGAGAATCGCTTGAACCCGGGAGGCGGAGGTTGCAGTGAACCGAGATCACACCACTGCACGCCAGCCTGGGTGACAGAGTGAGACTGTCTCACAAAAAAAAAAAAAAGTCTCAAGTCCCCTTTGCAGTAGCACCAGCCCATTCCGTCCTCAGAGGCTGCCCTGTGTCCAGTGTACCGAGACCGTCAGAATCAGGAACTCAGCAGAGGCCGATGCTGTCAGCCGTTTTGTGTGACATTGGGCAAATCACTTAACCTTGTCTCTCCTATCTCAGTATTGAGAGAGGTAATGATAGTATGGTACTACCGCATTGGGAGTTTATGTGGATTAAATCATCATTTTTAAGCCGCTTTTGAACAAGGCATTAGCCTAAGAACTGTAGGACTGTTTTTAGAAAGTCCACCAGATGTGTCAAGTTTCCACCAGTTTTGTGATGTGCAGTCTATGTAGGATGCATGGGAGCTGGGAAACTAGAAATGAAGCTAGCATCAAAGCTACCTATAGCAGCAAAAGCCCCTGCCGGCGTGAATGTGCTCAGTACCCGCTACCACTGCCAAGGTTTTCAGTCTCTGTGCTCCGGGATCAGGCCTTCTTTGGGCTCTAACTCAACCTCACCTAAAACTTACTGTTCCGAAAAGCACATTTCCATGCCTCTAACTCCACTTCAGCTGGCTCTCTTTCTCACCATAACCTTTCGTCTTCTTATTCTTGTCATATTGTTTTTGCCATCCAACATGTGTACTTGAAACACCTCAAAAGCATTGCTGACGTGACTTTGCAGATCACATTGGATGAAACGAGTCAGAACTCTTAAAATGGAGGTAGTGGGATACTGATCACAGGTTTTGTGTAAATAGCCTTCTTCTGAATTTGCATTGTGGAAAGCATTGAGTCCAAACATGTTTTTACCACCTGCTCTCAGTGTCTTGGCCAGACTGAACTTGAGCCGTGGATTATTTTGATTGATTTTTACAAAGATTAACTGTTCAGAGACTCTAAAGAGACCACTGAGAGTTCATCCAGTTGGTGACTGTAGATAAAGTATAGCTTGTATCACCATTTTTCATTTTCATAGATGGAAATCATGGCCTGTGTGCTGAAAAAGGATAGGAAAGACATTTAAAATCTAAGTGTGCAAAGTGTACCTCCTGTGAACTGTGGGCTCCAATATATGAAATTATTTTACTTCCAAGGACTCTTTGTCTTTTCTATGTCCTCTTAATGGATGCTAGGAAGTGACACCTTTCAGCTCAGTTGTCTCCTGTGTCACAGGATGCTGACACACGTGTCAAAGAGTGAACTTTCATGTGACTGATTTCATTTTCAGAACTGAGCCTCGGATCGCTTTAAGAGAAGACTAAATGTGATCAGGAGCTCCCTGCTTTTAGAGTCAGAGAGAAAAAGAATGAGCAGGTCTTTCACTGACACACAGAGGGTTTCCCCAGACTACCCCACAGCCTTGGCAGCCTCGGTAAGCCATGCAGGATGGATCTGAGAATTAGCAAGATGACCGTGCTGGGATCTCTGAATTATCTTAGAGGCACAATAAGAGGGTCACATACCTGGTAAAAACATTCCCTTGGCCTGACGCTATAGTAGCCCCATTTCCAGCCTTTCCCCAGAAGCTCTGGGCACACACAGAGGCAACACTGAAAGCAAGGTCATATGTAGCTTTGCCAAAACAGCCAGCATCTGTGGCCTCATCGCAGAATCTCAGGCCCCACCCCAGACCTGCTTAATCTGAATCTGCATTTTAATAAGATCCCCAGGTTCTTAGACACCTTCCAGTTTGAGAAGTGCTACTCTCTCATACGGGCTTTCAAACTTGGCTACACATAGGAATTGCTTGGGGAGATAAGAACAAAACAACTTGTGGCTGGGTCCCACACCTAGGGATTCTGATTGATTGGCATCAGGTGCAGCCTGGGCATTAGATGATGCTAATGAGTAGCAAAGTTTGAGAACCGCTGTCCTGTAGCATATATGTCACCCTAGCTTGCCGCCGTATGTGTGGTGATACCGTGGTACAAGTGTAAGGTTAAAGAATGTGTTTTAGTACCCTCTCACATCCCTACTGCTACAACCCCTCTTCTACTGCTGCAGCCTCCCAAGCCATCTTCCTCACTCCTATTTTTGATTCCAGCTAGTTGTCAAATATTCTTCCTAAGGGATAATTTCTAATCATGAGTTAACTCCCTGCTATAAGTCCTTAGCATAATGTTGAGAGGAAAAGGAAATACCTTTTGCAGTGGCAGTGGCCTGAAAGGGAGAAGAGGAAGGGGAAGAAAGAGTACTTGCCAAGAACGGTCAGAGAACAGCCTCCCTCCAGAACCACGTACCATCCTTGCTACCTGCAACCATTACCCCAACCCCCCGCCACAGCTCCCCCTCCATCCTTCTTTCCAGGAAAGAATAATAAAAACTTGGAACTCAGCCTCTAAAATCTTGCTCACTGCTGTAATCAGTCAGTGTAATACTATATATATATATATATATATATATATATATATATTTTTTTTTTTTTTTTTTTGAGACAGAGTCTTGCTCTGTTGCCAAGGCTGGAGTGCAGTGACACGATCTTGGGTCACTACAACCTTCGCCTCATGGGTTCAAGCGATTCTCCTGCCTCAGCCTCCCGAGTAGCTGGGATTACAGGCATGTGCTAGCACACCCGATTAATTTTTTGTATTTTTAGGAGAGACAGGGTTTCACCATGTTGGCCAGGATGGTTTCAATCTCCTGGCCTCGTGATCCTCCCGCCTTGGCCTCCCAAAGTGCTGGGATTACAGGCATGAGCCACCACGCCTGGCCTAAATATATATTTTTAAAGACTTGTTCTGTGCTAGCACTGTTGATAGATACTGTGAGGATACCCCAAGAGAATCAGCTTCCCCTGACTATATTAGATTATTACTAGATTTTTGTCAAGAAAGCATCTCAGACTTCAAGGGATTTTATTTAACCTGTGGCTTAAGGAATTTTTAACATAAGAATGCATGTGCTTTATCAGAAAAAAAAAAAAACACCCCAAGCCAGTTTTATATTTTAAAATCTACACAAAACGTTAAGAAAATAAAATATTTTCAAATAAGTAATTATTAAAGCTAGAATTGAAATAAGAGTGGAATCAATGAATAAACTCTTTTATTGAGTTTATAAAAATGCAGATTGATTTTGCCATATGGTTTTTGAACTCACACTTCTGGAATTCAACAAAAGTCCTGAACTTATTTTTCTTTTTTTGAGGTGAAATCTTGATGTGTTGCCCAAGTTGTAGTGCAATAGCTACTCACTGGCACAACCACAGTGCACTGCAGCCTCAAATTCTGAGGCTCAAGGGATCCTCCTGCCTCTGCTTCCTGAGTAGTTGATGTTTTAGGCACGTGCCACTGCTCCCAGCCTTGGATTTTTAAAATTCAGTATTTCTTTGTAAATAAAGTAACGTTTAACTCAATTTTTAGAGTAAAATGTTGAAACAAGTTTCCCATAGTATATGGTCAGATATTCCCTTAAGTTTTAGACCAATCCTGTTCAGTGTTAGGAGCTTTGGTAACTTTAGTGGTGTCTGATGTGCTCTTCTGATAAGCCCAGTGTTTAGTAAGTAAATAACCTGAAGTCACACAGTCCAGGACACAGACCATGTAGGGATTCAGCAGGTACTCACTGTCGGCCTGCTGGGTTCCAGGTGCTGTTCTGGACCTGTGTGGGCCGTAGAGAGGACCAAAAGATGTTTATTATTCTCATGTGATGATGCTTAGTCTTGCACATTGCACATTGGGCTGCCTAGATCCGAGGACCATTTGAGCCACCTCCAAAAAAAAAAAAAAGCGGTATAAGCGTATGGACCACATCATTAGCTTAGTGTGCAAGTACCATCTCATCTTTTTATTACTCTGATTCATCTCTTCAGTATCCCTATGCCCTGGTATATACAGGTATAGAGGGAACAGCAAATCCAGGATCTCTTTCTCGTGTCTTTAATTCCTGGTGTGTTCGTTGCTAAGTGGAAGTGAGACATCTAGCATACCTCGATGTTCTATCACTTCTTACTCACTACTGCCTGACCACTGCCACCAGATGTTGCTACCCAAGACCAGTTCTGCTGTGGAGGGTCACCTGCGCCTTTGGGGGAAGCTCGTGCTTGCTCATCCCTTGCTGGGCCTTCTATTGTGTTTCTTACTGACCTCCAGGGTTGGAACTCTTTAAGTTGCTGCTTTGTGTCCCGAAAGGGTGGCTGGGCCCTAAAAGGCTTCTGAGCCCCAGCCACGAACTGAGCTGCAGGTGCCCTAATCCAGAAACAATAAACACCTGCTCACTTTACATTTATGTAACTCACAGTGGGTTTTTACCAAACAAAGACCTCTGGCTCTAAGTTTACTTTCTGTCTCTCCCTTGTCAGGGAACAGCAAGGCCACCCTGTCCAGGCTAGCTTGGGCAACCCAAGAGGGTGCTGGATGGAGAGGGTGCCTGTGGGCACAGGTCCTGCCTGTGCTTTGCCCAGGTCAAGCTATGCACCTGGTGTGGACATGTGTACCTTCCTTATCCCACAGGGAGAGCACCCTTTTCTTTGCACAAAGGCCATGAGCCTCTCACCTACCCAGGAGGCTGACCACTGGTCAGGCTTCATTACAGAAGGGGCACCTCCTAATTCTCGCCGAGTTACCACAGCAGCTGATAGTTCTGTATTCGAGTTTGGCACATTTGAAAAATCAGCTTCACTTGTTAAGTCAGGAGGCCCTTATTAGATCAGATTGCACCTGACCTGGGGCTGACACCTGAGAGTTCTCAGGAATTGAGGCAACCAATTCCTCTTTCTCTTGCCCTTTCCTGGGCTGGCATGGTTTCAGCAGATTTGAGCTTCTGTCTGTCTCTGTTGATCTGCTTTCTTACTCTTTAATCAAAACAGAGTCTCTCTCCTTCACAGGTGCTTCTTCATCCATCTACTTAAAATGGCACATCAGGGGTCCAACCTACTTGACAGCAATCTTCCCTTGTTTCCTCCCAGCTCTTGCCTTGTGTTTACCTGGGAGAAACTTCTTCGTATTTTGTAATTCAAATTCTCTATAAAATACCTGTTGTGTGAAGTCACCTTTATATAGCAAGACAGAGATCATATGCCCCAGAGGTGTCTGTGGATTGGTTGCCTTTGATCAGATACCCATTGGAGCCCAAACCAGATGTGGAGCATGAAGTCACGATGCCAACATGGCCATGTAGAAGGGACTGAGCCTGGCCAGTTTCCATCCATCCATCCATTCATTCATTCAATCCATCTTTATTGATGGCTGTTATGTGCCAGGTACTGTTCCAGGCATTGGGCAGACAAAGGTGAGCAGATGTGATTCTGTGATTCTGGAGTTAGACTGAAAGCAGAGAAGACATTCAGAAAGGGTCGAGCAGGCCAGATATAGCAGCATCTCCGGTGATCTAAGCTGTGTGCCATGCATCATGCTCAGTAAATAACATGATGATCATGACTGTTCTTGTTTTCAGAGGATGCATGAACAGCTAATTTACTTAAGCTAGTTAAGCTCTAGTTTGCATCAGTACATCAGTGGCAGCTCTGAGACAGCTATTAAAGCTGTGGGTTTATTCTGGGTCCTAGCTACAGCTGAAGATGCTCTAGGCAAGGGCATATCTTGATTTTTCATTTATTCATTCAATCAACATACTGCTAATGGGCTAACACAGAACTCAGGAACTCACAGTTTAGTGGGGAAAGACAGGCCAATAAGCCAAAGATCACAGTGCAGTAAAGTATAAGCAATGATTAGTGCCCTGTCCTGGGCTTGCGGGAGAACGTAGGAGGATCAGCTGTAGGGAATGGCTTAGGAGCGAAAAAGCCTCTGGAAAGAGGGGAAACCTATTTCCATGCGAAAGGAGGAACTGAAAGATGGAGTTGCGTAGGGGAGGAAGAGGGTTTGGGGATGGGAAACAGTACATGCAAAGGCCTGAAACAACCTGGCATAATCCGAAAACACTCAGCAGTTGCTTTTGGCTCTGAGCAGGGTTCTTTTGGGAGAGGGGAGAGAAGGGAGACTAGGGAGCTGGGCAAAGACTGAGTTTGGGAGCTTGCTGTGTTTGCATTTTTCCTGGGAGACGCAATTTAGGTGACATTTGTAAGGCATTTGCAAGTTTGATAGGGATATATTCTGAGTATATTCTGACATGGACACTGAGAGACAGAGACAATGGTAGAAAGAGCACAGACAACTGAGATTGGGACTGTCAGGGCTCAGAAAACAATACCCCAAAGCACGGTTCTTTGAGCTGCTGAGTATTTCTAACTAAAGGGCGCTGGAAGGGCCTCAGAAGTAAAGCCGCTTTCTGACCTTCTCTTCATCTCCTATCTTCTGTTCCCCTTTCTCCCCACAGGCAGACCACAGAGACTGGAATTCCTCTTCCCCAAGGTGAATTGTAGAAACTAGGAATGTTACTCTAATCTTGTCAGCCTTTCTGTGTAGGAGCTAGTCATAAAGAGATTTTTGACCTGCTTTGTGTGATAGTAGGTCATAAGACCTTCATCCCAGGAGGGAAAGAGGGAGGGGGAGGGAAGGAGGGAGGGAAGGAAAAAAGGAAGGAAGGAAGGAAAGAGGGAGGAGGAAGGAAAAGGGAAGGAAGGGAAGGAAAAGGGAAAGAAAGGGAAGGAAAAAAGGAAGGGAAGGGAAGAGAAGGGAAGGAAAGGGAAGGAGTGCCACAGAGATGCCAAGAAGAATCTGCAGAGACAGGCCTTGCTGAATTTCCCCACTCATTCTATGACAATTAGGTCAATCACATTTCTCCTTGACTGTCTATTCATCAAAGCTCAGCATAAAAATAGACAGTTTTCCTTGGGTCTTTGGGTCTTCATTTCTGAAGGCTTTATGTCAAATAAAACTTTGATTCAAGAAGTTTGTTAAGACTTTTCTCTTGTTAACCTGTCTTGTGTTATAGGAGTGTTGCCGTGACCCTTATGATGGGTGAGAAAAGATATCACACTTTTCCCCTCCATATACAGAATCTGGTTTTTATCTGTGTAATCTTAGTCAAGATAGATTGATAACTGTCACCTTCGTATGCTAGGTTTAAGTCGCGTCCCTATGCTGGGTTTCCTTATATCTGACCTGGAAATGGTTAGTAACAGTAACACAGAGCTCATAGGATTATTGTGAGTCTGAAATGTATGAAAAGGGCTTTTGAACTTTAAAGTGTTGTGTAAATGGTAGCACCTTTGCATGCTTCCATTCTAAGACTTCCTGTGCTACATTAAAATGTTGGATGGATTTGTCTCCTTCCCTACACTGTAAAATCATTGTAGACAGAAAACATATTTTATTTATTTTTGCATTCTCAGCACCTACTACAGAGCCTGGTACATAATAGGTGCCCAGTAGATACTTGTGGAATTAATGCATGAATTACCTAAAAAATAGTTCTTTTGACATTAAGTATCTATAAATCAAAAACTAGCCTAAAGTGATTATTTTAAATGTGCAAATAGAAGATTGGATAAACATGAGGATTTCCAAATGTTTAAAAAATTTTAAATAATGATTCTTATTTGAGATAGGGTCTCACTCTGTCACCCAGGCTGGATGACACTCTGCCTCCCAGGTTCAAGTGATTCTCCCACCTCAGCCTCCTGAATAGCTGGGACTACAGGCACATGCCATCATGCCTGGCTAATTTTTTGTATTTTTTTGGTAGAGATGGGGTTTTACCATCTTGGCCAGGTTGGTCTCGAACTCCTGACCTCAAGTGAGCCACCCACCTCAGGCTCCCAAAGTGCTGGGATTACAGGCATGAGCCACTGCGCCTGGCCTGTTTTGTTTTTTATACAGCCACCCATGAGATCATTAGAACTTCCTTGCGGGTAGTGTGTAAACCTCACTTGGCAACACCTGTGGAAGTCAAGAGTGAAAAGGAAGTCATGGGTGTCACTTCAGCCTGAGGCTAGCGGTGATGGAAGCCCAGTTACGGGGACTACAGACTCCTGGGAATGCTGGTGCTGCGTCTTGGATGCAAGAATGTAGGCAAAGGAAGGCAGAACAACACTCATGCTAGTCCAGTCCTGTATTATTTACCCACACGACCACACTCTATCCTTACAGCAACCCTGTGAGAGAACAGCATATCAGCAACTTTTCTGAGATAAGGAATCTGGTTTCAGAAGGGTGGAGTAACTCATCCACATCCCACAGGCAGCAGGGAAGGAATAGAACCAAGACTCAAATCCTCATGACTTCAAAGCTCACACTCTTCTTACCCCACACTACCCTAAGCATATCTATCACCCCTCATCGAAAGAACTCATGTTTATCTCCACCAACAGAGAGAAAGTTGCATTCAGTTTTACTTTGCATTATGAAAAAGCTCATCAGAATAAATACCACTTTCTATCCAAAAGTCTTTTTAAGGCCCCAGTCAATTGTCTGTCTATTTTAAGGTACATTCAACACCACATTTCTAGCATAAAGAAGAAATTCGACTTACCTGTGAAGGGGTTCTACCAGTGTTTTCTAAGTAACACATGTCAGTGATCAACACTTAGGTGTATTCTTTTAATCTAAAACAACTCAGTTTTGGAGTCATGTGTTTAATTCATGTCCAAGAAGCATATCTTGTCTCAAGGTACAAGTGTAGCTTCAGTTACAGTGAAACTCAGGAAAACACACTGAAGTAGCTTTAGTGTTTTTAAAATACCATGCTGAATGACTCATTATCTTTGATCACACTTGCTGAAATTTGCACAAAGATGTAGGTTGCACCAGCTTGCCTTAGAACGATCTCTGAGCTCTAACTTATTTTGCGACCTATTGGCTAAAATTTGACATTTATATATCTTACTTTGCAGTTTCTTGATACTTCTGTGAAGCCTTGAGAAAGAGTAGCTACTGCTTATCCCTCGTAACAGGAAGAAACACGTGACCTTAAAAAAAAAAAAGTCTATTATCTCTCTCTAGAACTTTGGACTGTGGCTAGGGCAAGAATGTCAGAGGTACAATGCTTTGATTTGGGGTCCACAGCTCACATACTGTAAGCATGTGACATAATAATTAATGGTCATGAATCAAATCATCAGTATTGATTTCTAATCTTCTTTTTTGTGTTATGTATATTTTAACCTACCTGAATGTTTGGCATATCTTCTTCGGAGGTATAATTTCTGTTAAATAATCTTCAAGTACCCTAAATATCAAGAACAAACATATTAAGCCCCTTTTCCCCAAACTATGGGGCATTATAAATCTTTGATTTCTGCTCCAGAGGTTTGGCCTACAGTACAGGAAGATGTGATAGTGATAAAGAATGTGATTTAGGCTGGGTGCAATGGCTCACACATGTAATCCCAGCACTTTGGGAGGTGGAGGCAGAAGGATTGCTTGAGCCCCAGAGCTTGAGACCAGCCTGGGCAACATAGTGAGACCCTGTCTCTACAAAAAAATAAAAAGTGAAAAAATAAGCCAGGCAAACTGGTGTGCACCTGTGGTCCCAGCTACTCAGGAGGCTGAAGTGGAAAGATGGCTTGAGCCCGGGAGTTTGAGGCTGCAGTGAGCTGTGATTGTACCACTGCCCTCCAGCCTGGGTAACAAAGTGAGATCCTACGTGGCTTATGGTTAGTAAATGTAATGGAATTTATGTTTTAAAATGAGTGTTATCTTTTAGAGTTGTCATATTGGAAGAGTTTATACTCATTTCCATTGTAATCTTATTGGGCAAAACAGTGTTCAACAAAAGTTTTGTGACTAAAATATGTGACCCTGTTTTTATCCTCTTGCACTGATTACAGTGCAAATGTAGCTCTTTTTAAAAATCATGTCTTTGAGTGACATAGATGTGTACTGTCACTGAGGAAGATTTGAAAAAGTGTTCCATAAATGGCAGGAACAGAGGCCACATTGCAGGAATACATTTATTGTCTCCCAGCATGATTATATTGGTGGGAATAACGATTTGGACAGCTAAGTCATTCACATTACTTTATAGTAAGACTGCATACCTCCAAAATATATAATCACACAAGGTAATATGTGCTAACCAAGCAGATCAGTTGAAACTGTTAACACAGTGGCTGTGAGATAGAGAAAGGAAAGAGGCTTTGAAACAGTCACTGTGACATTTGTAGAAGGGACTCAGTCAGATACGAATGAGAGGATTATTAAGTAATAGCAAGAATTTGATCAAAATGAACAAATTTCCTTATTTAGCAATAGAGAATTTCTTCTTTGAGTGAAGGAAGAGAGGTTTGTTTGTCTGTTTGTTAACAAGAGCAGCCATTAACCAGGAAGGGGAATGTGGCTTCATGAGGGCTTGCAGCCAGGAACTGATACATTGATACACTGGTTGTGGTCAAGGAGGGCAGTCTCTTTTTGTTTCCAGAGATTGATCTCGCTCTCTCTCTGTCTCTCTCTTGCTTGCTTGCTCTATCTATCATCTGTCTATCCATCCATCCATCAGTTCACCATCCATCATCTATTTATCTTCATCACCATCATCATCATTTATATAATGTATCTTATTTTGGCCTACTATAACAAGCTGTCGTAGACTGGTCGACTTATAAACAACAGAAATTCATTTCTCACAGTTCTGGAGGCTGGAAGTTCAAGAACAAGATGCTGGCAGATTCAGTGTTTGGTGAAGGCCTGCTTCCTGGTTCATAGATGACCATCTTCTTGCTGTGTCCTCACATGGCAGAGGAAGGAAGAAAGCTCTGTGGGGGCTCCTATAATGACATTAATCTCATTCATGAAGTTCCATCCTCAAGACCGCATCTAATCCTTATTACTTCCCAAAGACTCCACCTCATAATGCCATCATGTTAGGGGATAGGGTTCTAAAATTTGGATTTGGAAGGGATACAAACATTCAGTCCATAACACTACCTATCTAATTTGTCTTTCCATCCATCCAACCATCCATCCTTCTGTCTTTCCCTCCCTCCCAGATTTCTGATGCTGTGAGCACATGTTCTCCTCAGAGTTCCCCAATGTACATACCTTCTGTTAAAGATAGCAGAGTGAGGTGCCCTTGGATCCCAATTCCACACACCAGCCTGGGCCAGGTGGCCATTCCTGACACCAGCTATATCCATTTTGTGGGACAGAGACCACTGGGATGTATTCTTGCAGGTGTGGAGAAAGTAGTTCCTCAGTAAGAGCTGGGGGACTGGCCAGGCATGGTGGCTAACACCTGTAATTCCAGCACTTTGGGAGGCCCAGGCAGGTGGATCACCTGAGGTCAGGAGTTCAAGACCAGCCTGGCCAACATTGTGAAACCCCGTCTTTACTAAAAATACACAAATTAGCCATATGTGGTGGTGCATGTCTGTAGTCCCAGCTACTTGGTAGGCTGAGGCAGGGGAATGCCTTGAACCCAGGAGGCGGCGGTTGCAGTGAGCTGAGGTCACACCACTGCACTCCAGCCTGGGCAACAGAGCAAGACTCCATCTCAAAAAAGAAAGGAAGGAAGGAAAGAAGGGAAAGAATAGATGTAGGGGACTAGGAAAACACAACAAAAGCAGTGATTACCTCCTTGTCCTAGGGGTCTGGGGAGGTAAGGAATTCCAGGGCTTCTGGGAAGCATACATGTCACAGAGAAAAGCCTAATGTCTTTTAAGGTAAGAAAGAAGGAAACGAGTAGAATGAGAAAACTATGTGGAATAAGGAAACTTTTTTAAGTAACAAAGTGTATGTTTCATTGCAGCGTGGGTGTTTCAGAGTTGTCGGGAATCAAGCAAGAATAGAGCATGTTCCTAGAAAACAACAAAGTAAGATTAGGAAGGACATGGTAATCATTGGCTGGGGGGAGGTGGTGGGACCTGTGGCTTGAGGAGAATGAAGAGTACAGGGAAGAAGGCTTGATCATGAAAACAGGCATTCTGTCCCCAACACCCCGATCGATGGTGCCCAATCTCCTCCCAGTAACCACGCCAGTCCATAGGGTGCACATTTCCACAGAGCTGTCTGGGTCCTGTTGGTTTCCATTCAAGGCAGCCCTCAGTGGTCCTTGAACCAGATCTCCTCATTCCTTCAGGAAGATTCATAATGGGCCTCACATGGCATATAGGCCTGAGTCTCTTCCCAAACAGAGTGAGGCCAGTTCAAACCCTTCTTTCTGGGGATTACGTCCCCAAGGGTGACCCTGGATTCAGGAGCCTTTCGGGGTGTGGGATGGCATTCCTTTGGCCTAATCTGATCAAACATTTCTCAGCAAGGGTTTAGAGTTGGCATGAGGTCACATGTGATTATCTCGATCTGCACTTATCGTTTTTTTATGGGGGTGGCTGCTCTTTAGGCAGCTGACACATTCTCAGAAGGCTGGCCGCCGGCAACGGCTAGATGGGAATGTTTGCCCAAGCCCAGGAACCTGCTAGGTGGACTCAGTAGCTGCTACGCAGCTATGGAAAGAGATGGTGCTTTGAAATTTCTGATGCCGAAAAACCAGCCTCATACATTAAAATCTGTAAGCAAACGTCTCTGTTCCATCTCTCCTTCCTGAGCTGCCTGGCTACCACTCCTCCCTTCTTTTGCACACGGCTAGTTTAACAGTTGCTCATTAAGCCTTCTTCTTCTAAGGCTTCCCTTGATGTTCATGTTTGCAGGCCCTCACCTGTGTTAAAGTAGTGCCTAGGAGTGGGGGTGGGGTGTCTCGGTATGATTCAGCCGGTCCCTGGCCTCACCAAGCAAGCTCTTACTCTGAGGCTGTGGTTTTCAGCCATGATCACCTTGCTGCACTGTTAATAGACAATAGGCAACAAAGGGACGCCACAAAGGATGAAAACTGAGAGTCCCAGTCAGCCACACCAGAAAGCACCAAGGCTACCATGTTTTGCTAGGTGGGAGTTGGAGTGATGTTTTAATGCATCAGTGGACTACTCAAATCAAACATAATGGCCTGCTGACCAGAGCTTCACTCAAGTTCACATATGATTCAGGTGACAGAGTCATATTATCTAATGTAGCATTTCTCATATCTAATGTAGACTTTCTCATACAGATTCTAACGTATGAATCACCCGGGGATCTTGTTGAAACGCAGTAGGTTTGGAGTGGGAATTGAGCTTGTGCTCTTTCTAACAGGCTTCTAGGTTTTGCTGATGCTGCTGGTCCTCAGACCACACTTTAAGGGAAGCAACGGGTTTGTCAGCTATTTTAAGGACTGATTCCTTATAGCACTAATGTACCTCAACATTCCATCTGTAGTTTAAGTAGCAACTTCCATGCTACTTAAAAGTCTACTCTTGCTTTCCTGCTTGGCAAACCTTACTGTATATTATCTATATAGAAAATAATGGGTAGAGGGGTGTCATGTTTTTTGATGAAGTATCTAAACCAATCCATGCTCTGAAGGATTTAGAGAGAGCATGGCTTTAGAACTTTTACCTACACAAAATATTTCACTTCAAGAGTATCCATATGAATTGGCTTCTGGGACTTTCTCTGAAAAACCTCTAGGATCTAGTGTCTAGAGGACTGTACAATTAAGAGGCAGGAATAGGTTAAAAAACAAAGATTAGGGCTGGGTGCGGTAGCTCATGCCTGTAATCCTAGCACTTTCACTTTAGGAGGCCAAGGTGGGCAGATGGCTTGAGTCCAGGAGTTCAAGACCAGCCTGGGCAACATGGTGAAACCCCATCTCTAGAAAAAATACAAAAATTAGCTGGGCATGGTGGCATGTTTCTATACTCCCAGTTACTTGGGGAGCTGAGAGAGGAGGATCACTTGAGCTCAGGAGGTTGAGACTGCAGTGAGCCATGATCACACCACTGCTCTCCAGCCTGGGTGAAAAAGTGAGACCCTGTCTCCAACAAATAAACAAAAACAAAAAAACCCCAAAGACTAAAACACTTTATTCACTGAAAGCTCAAATCCGTTATTTAAGGTGACATTACCCAAAACATGAAAAGACAAGAGTAGAAGCTGCATAGACAGCTTCCCTTTTTACCTGTGGGGGATCCATTCCAAGACCCCTTGGGGATGCCAGAAACCTGCAGATGGCAGCTGCTGAGCCCTATCTATGCACTGTGCTTTTTCCTATGTGTACATACCTATGATAAAGTTTAATTTTAAAATTAGGTATGGTAAGGACAGCAATAACTAATAACTATAGTGTAAAAATCATGTGAATGTCTTCTCCCATTCTCAGAAATATACCGTATTTCACTGTGGGAAGTAAAACCTCAGATGGTGTGGATTCCGGTGGACTTTTGAAAAGTGTTACAATTGTGGAGCATTTTTCATTCTTCATTTCTCAGTGTCTGTTATGCCTTTTGTAGACTGGAAAAAGCTGAGGCTGAGCAAGATGCGCTGGGTTTCTTGACACCCAGGCCAGGGCTGTGATGGCAGGAAGAGGAAGGAAGGGCGACCTTGGGAACTAACACCTCCGTGGGTTGAACATAGGAATCTCCTTGTAGGGAGACCAAAAATGCTGAGATACACCCGAGTATCAGAATGTCGGTGGTGGCAATGATAATAATGAAGCTGTTGGAAAATAGGGTTGAGGCTGCAATGAGAAGACATGTTAATTTTGTTATCTGTGATCGATATTATAATACCCATTGAAAATACCCGGTAGAAGAGAGAAATGTCATAATGGGGGAGGTGACAGCTCTAAATGGAGACCTTTGACTTGCTGGCTGAATTAATAATGTGACCATTTATTATTGCCTTGGGTATCACCGGAATTTTCCTACATAGCTTTGTACACATGAAAAGTTAAAGTTTACTGCATAGTGCTTGCTTAATAATTTGTTCAGCAAGCACTATGCAGTAAACTTTAACTTTTCGTGTGAGTATAGACTGTCTCCCTCTCTTTGAGTGCACTTTGAGTAATAGACTTTCATAATCGCCATGGTGCCACATCCCTAGTAGTTGCTTAGAAAGCATTTGTTGGAAAGCAACTGATTATACTCAGGAGAATTTGTAGTTAAATGAAAATGGTGAGGAGACACAGCTGGGAAAAAAAAATTAGAAGAAAGAGTGTGCTGAGGGAGGTTAATAGCCCCCAGATCACCTAAGAGGACCTAAAGAGTAAAAACTGTAAGGACATCTTCAGACTGCATCTGAAGCAAGTCACTGGAATTCACAGCCAAAGCATTTTTGGTGAAGTTCTAAGAATGGAAACCTAGAGAGTCACTGAGGGAGCTGGAGTTGAAGCGAAGTTGAAGAACCAAAACTGCAAATGGAAATAAAGGGTTGAGAGGTGGGGAAATAACAACAATCAACAAGAAAAGTTCCTGTGAAGCAAATACTCTTCACCCAATAGTAATCTTTCATTAACATGCTATTCTGTGCTCAGTCATGTCTGATGATGATGCTTAATATGGCTGATATTAAGCATGTAGCAGATGGTGCTCTATCAGAATTAAAAACAAATTGAAGGCCGGATGCAGTGGCTCAGACCTATAATGTCAGCACTTTGGAAGGCTGAGACAGGCAGATCACTTGAAGTCAGGAGTTTGAGACCAGCCTGGCCAACATGGTGAAATCCCGTCTCTACCAAAACTCCAGAAATGAGCCCGGCATGGTGGCGGGTACCTGTAGTCCCGGGTGCCTAGAAGGCTGAGGCTGAAGAATTGCAGAGGTTGTGGTGAGCCAAGATCATGCCACCGCACTCCAGCCTGGGCAACAAAGAAAGACTCCATCTCAAAAAACAAACAACAAACAAAAAACACTAACCAAACAAACAAACAAAAAAACAAATTGAAGAAACCTTTAGGAAGACCGACATGATCTCTGATGTCCAGCCGCCTGTCACTTGCCAGGTATTTAAGGAGTGAAATGAGCAATGATGTTTCATCCAGATGCTTAAACATGCTTATCCCAGCCCAGAAGTGTGGCTTAGGGGATAAAACCCATGCACCACTGTTGACCCATCAACAAGGTTCAGCAAGTACTTACTGAGTCTCTATTTTGTGCCCACGAGAAAACAAAAATCCAGTTCATGGAGACTGCATTATAGTGAGGGTGTCAAAGATAAAGTAGCAAGGAGAGATTTTAATCTGTGATAGACTATTGCAATAGGGGACTGTTCAGTGCAAACTGAACAGCTGCAATGTGTACAGAAGTGACTGCGTTTTAAAGAGAGAAGGAAGGAGTAGAGAGGGAGGTGAGCAGAGGTTCAGTAAAGTCAGGGAAGTGAAAAAATCACACAAAGCAGGAAGGGGGGAGTTGGTGCACATAAAGCATCTGGGTTCGTTAACTGGCGCCCGTGGAGTCAGGCTCGCACCCTCCCACAGAGGCTGGAGACGAGAGTCCCATCTTCAGATGTTAGATGGACAAACAGTAAATTATTTGGACAGTTTTGAGTTTTCTCAGGCAGGCACTTTAAGGGGGGTTAAAGTCATTCTAGAGCTATTAGAAACTGTATTTGTGTTTTATTCAAGTCTTTATAGGCCGAGGTTGAGAAGAAGGCTCAGGGGAGTTGACTGGAGTTAGACCAAGAAGAGAGTCTTTGCTGGGAGAGAGACAGTACACAAACGAAATAAACAATATTAGATGGTGGTTACAAAGCGGAGGAAGGGAGCAGGGCGTGCTGGGGTGAAGGTGTGGAGATTGCACCTTAAGTATGGCAACCAAGGCAGGCCCCACTGAGAAGGTGACATTTGAAGCAAGCCCTGAGAGAGGCGAAGGGGAGAACCTTCCAGGCAGAGAGAAGAGCAAGGGCGAAGGCTCCAAGGAACAAAAGAACCCCGGATAGGGCCCCTGTACACCATTGCAATGACATTGACACTTTCTCTGAGTGAGACTGGGGATCCAGTGGTGGGACGGGGTGGGGTGGGGTTTGGGGAGGGGGCATCATGGTTTTTTTTCTTTCTTTTTATTATTATACTCTAAGTTCTGGGGCACATGTGCAGATCGTGCAGGTTTGTTACATAGGTATACATGTGCCATGGTGGTTTACTGCGTCCACCACCCCATTACCTACATTAGGTATTTCTCCTAATGCTCTCCCTTGCCTATCCCCTAACGCCCTGACAGGCTCCAGTGTGTGATGTCCCCTCCCTGTGTCCATGTGTTCTCATTGTTCAACTCCCACTTATGAGTGAGAACATGCAGTGTTTGGTTTTCTGTTTTAGTGTTCGTTTTCTGAGAATGATAGTTTCCAGCTTCATCCATGTCCCTGCAAATGTTTTTTGATAAAAATGCAGAAAGCAGGCTGGGCACGGTGGCTCATGCCTGCAATCCCAGCACTTTGGGAGGCCAAGGCAGGTGGATCACGAGATCAGGAGATGGAGAGCATCCTGGCCAACATGGTGAAAACCTGTCTCTACTAAAAATGCACAAAAATTAGCTGGGCATGGTGGCGCCCTCCTGTAGTCCCAGCTCCTCTGGAGGCTGAGACAGGAGAATCGCTTGAACCCAGGAGTTGGACATTGCAGTGAGCCAAGAGCTTACCACTGCACTCAAGCCTGGCAACAGAGCGAGACTCTGTCTCAAAAAAAAAATGTGGAAAGCAAAGTTTGGAAGATAACTATTTCATTCATATCAATGTCAACTTGGGAGTGAATCCACAGTATGATGCAGGCTATGGTGTCTGCCTTTTCTTAGGAAGGGACAGGAACTAGAAAATTGATGGAAACTCTAACATTATGTAGAAGTAGCTAAACTAATTGAAGACATTAAAAAATGTCTTTACCTCCAACAATTTGCTGTTAAAAAATTATTCAGTGACACTTGTTAAAGCACCGTAAGGCAGGTTTTATTTAGGACCATTGCAGTAGGTATAGGGACCACTGCCGAGGGATTCTGCAGTCAGGGAGAGGGATTGGGCTCAACTCTGAATGTAACAGGAAAAATAATTTGTAGCCAAGGAGTGGTGTATGTTACTCCTTGGCTGTAAATTATAAGTAGATGTCAGTGGATGGAAAATTACTAAGAGGAAACGTCGGGGTTAGGGCACTCCCGCTGAAGACAGGCCAGGGTGGCCAGGCCTCACCTGAGAAAAGGTGAAGAAATAAGGAACTCGATGGAGGGTGAGAGTTCTTGGTAAACCAATTTAACAGAGTTTTTGCTAAAACTGTATTTTATGAGGAAGTGCCCAGATGGACCTAGGAGAAGGTTCAGGAGCCTGACTATAGTTTGGTCACTCAAATAATCTTTGTCAGTGCCAGTCTAAGAGGTCAAAAGTGAAATTTTGTCTTTCCCTGGTCACTATTGAACCTAGGAAATAATTTATATTATTAGCCTTTTGCAATTTCTTCCTCTGTGGTCTTCCCAATACATATCCTTTGCCCTTTGTGTCTGTTGCATTATTTTCTTAACTCTTGGTGTGTTGAGGTTAATAAACAATCCTTTGTGGTATACGTTGGAAGTATTTTTCTGCTATTCGGTTTGCTTTCGTTTTGTTTTCAGGACGTTGTGTTACTCAGGAACAAATCAGTTTTTATGTGTGAAGGTGTGTGTTTCCATACACATACGGAGGATTTACAAATATGCTGTAGATGTCTGTATTTGCTTTGAAATGCCCTTCAATAAAAACCATCCCGGATTCTGTGATTCTTATCTTCCCTTTTTAGTGTGGGAGGCTTCCTGCTTTGCTTTGTCTGCATGTTTGCATCGAGCCTGCCGAGCTTAATTTTAACCTGGGGAAAAATACAGAAGAGAAGCTATTTTCAGTCAGGTCATATTACTGTGAACACCTGTGAAATTCAGGATATTTTCTTGGGGGTAAGTTAAAATGTAGGACACCACCTTGCCTGAAGCACATTTCTACTGTGGTTGCTGTGCAAATTGGGAGGTGTTACTTGGAGCCAAAAACCTTGTCACTTTCACACCAGCACTGCCTCTAAGTTGTATCGCCTCCAACCCTCAATCCTTGTATTAATTCTGAAACAACTAGTATAACCATCTGTTGAAAAGTTCTGTGGGAGAAAAACCAGTCTTTATGGTCTGTTTTATTCACTTAAAGGATGATCAACAACAGAGAGATTCTACATGTTAGCTATCATTCTATTTTTTTCCTGCTTTTCCTCTTGCCCCAGTTTGCCTTCCTAAATGTCTGGCCATAGAGAGGCAAATAATATAGACACCCACCCTAGATCATTATAGTGTCAACATTTCCTTAATCACACAGTAGCCCAGCCATCTGTTTGAGTAATGTTTTTCCTCCCTCATCGTGTGAATTGTCTATTGTTTTGGTGAAATGTTGACGCTACCACCTACTCTCATCCTCCCACCTCCATTTGCAGATAAAATCTAATTATCACCTCAGGATGGTTTCTTGACATACAACATAATCACCAATACAAAAGAATTTAGGGCACTATGACATTTAACTTCTTTTTTCTTTTAAGACTGTTGTTTTAAAAAAAAATGATCCTTTTAAAGTTGCTATTTTATAATTAATTAAAAAAAAAAGAAAAGAAAAGAAAGAAAAGAGACCAAACCTTTCACTCTTAGCAATTAATCTATTTGTAGCGTTATATCAGAGGTAGTAATTTTCACTAGAACTCATGATAGTTAAGAAATTAACAAAGAAACATACTTTTAGGGCTTTAGGTAGGGATCATTACTAAATTCTCTAGCTTTGATTAGAATGTTGTGACACAAGCTATTGTATAATTCGGCCCCAATTTATTTCAGACTTTCTTCCTTAAATTCATTTATTTATTTGAAAACATTAAGGTATGGACTTCTAGTGTGGGGCATCTCCAGTGCTCCTGCATGCCAGGCACAAGGCATGGGCCAGGAGAGGGAATATCTGATGGAAGGAAGCGAGGAATACAGGAAGTAGTGCATTTTACTAAATGGAGAAAACATTGAAGGCAGCCAGCTTGATAAAATCATCAAAAATAAAAATCAAGGCATAACACAAAACCAGAAAGTACATTTATAACTCCGTATGTCCAACTAGAGAAAGTGAAAAAGATGAGAAAAATATTTTGAGAAAAGTTAACTAGCTCATTTGCAGTGACAGCATTCAGAAAATCAGTATAAATGCAGCTCTAGAGCAGCAATTCAGCTTCCCAGCTTGGAGGACTGTAGGTTTGAAGCTTTCAGCTGCTATCCAGTTTGAACCTCTCAGCTCACAGGGCGCTAACTAGACAAGAAGGAAGACGTACATCACCACAGGACCACAGCAATGTGTCACCATAGAGTTTTCAGACTGAATGCACTGACCACACCATGGGGTCCAATGGCTGCCATTTAGAAAAGCATGCTTTCATGTGTGAAAGTGTGTCATTTAAGAGTAAATATTCTTTTTTTAAAAAGTGAGTCATGAACTAATAAAAATGATGCACAAAGATGTGAGAAGATATACTGCCTGTCTGCCCTCCTTCCTTAGAGAGACCACATTTCCTTTTGAAACAAAAATGAGGCCAGAATAAAAGGTCCTCCTATCCTAGCCCCAGCCTCAGTTAGAAAGTGCCAGAGGAGGTGGCCTTCCATCCCTCTCAAAATATGTTCTCTGTGTAGTTCACTAAGAGGATTCATTTAGTTTGACAAACTTTTCCTTTTAAAGAATAAACACTTCCTGAAGGATTAAAGGCCAGGTAATGGCCATTCACATTATCTTGCAAGTAAGTTACTTTCATCATTATCATCACTAGTATTGCAGAGAAGTTTAAAAGGATTCTCATCTCTCAATCGTATTTCACCCTCGTAACCTTGTGAATCCTGTAGGACTCTTATTTACCCCATTTCACAAATGGGGAAAGTGAGGGGGAGGTAAATCGCCTTTGGTCATACAGCCAGTGAGTGCAGAGGTGGAATTTAAAGCCACGTCTTCTAAGTCCAAGTTCAGGGCTGCTGCCATCGCCCCAGGTAATTGCATTCATTGCCCTCCCACATTTGCTGGAACTGGAGCTTTGGGTGGGACTGGGGGAAAAGGGAAGAGAAGGTCTGGAAGTGTTGGCGGTGGCATGGGCAGGGAGGTTTACCTGCCTGCTGAGATGGCTCACCCTCACCGCGCAGGGTCTTGATGTTTGGAGAACTGACTGGACCTTGTGGACTTGGTCCAGCTCTTGCAGACTCTTCCACACTCCATTCATTTTCCCTTGGCTGATTCCTTTCTCTGTAAGGTCTTGATATGAGCCCTGGAGACACCAATTCCTTGCATACTCCACCCTTCTTCGTCAGCATGCTGCCCCCTTTGAAACACAGGTGTGTTGTTTCTTTTGACTGGACCCCAAAAGAAATGTCAAAGGTGATACCTTGTGAGTGGGAAGCGAAGTCAGGTCATATTCTTGAAGATAAAGTTAGGCCAGGTTCTATGGAACGAGCTGGAACCAACTTCCATGAGAATTGTGCTTTCTCCCCCTTTTGTTTTGTTTTGTTTTGTTTTCTCCTTCCCACCTCAGCGACACCCTTGAAGGATGGATGGGATCCTTCGTGTACAGGTGTAGCTCACCTGCTTCAGGTAACACCAGACTGAACTCCTTCCCTCTGGTGTTCTCCTTGGGTCTATCCCACATGCTGCCTGGGAGCTTCTTCCTTGTCTCCCAAGTTCCCATATGTCTTCATTTTTGCCCTGGATCCGGCACCTATAGATGGAAAGAGATTTATAAGAAACACTGCACAATCAACATATATGGACTTTGAATTCTTATTCAAAGTGTAAAAGAAACAAAGCTATCATGGATATATTTGATGATATTAAGGAATTAATGTTCCTTCTTAGGTATGAAATAATATTGTGATTATGTTTTAAGAAAAATAAGAGTCTCCCTCTATTTACATGTAGAAACATGATAGGAGAAAAAAGATGTCAACCTTTTTGCTTCAAAATCTTCAAATCTCCCTTTCACCTACCTCCTTCCCTTTACCATGTAGACATGTCCTATTTGCCTTAGAAATGGTTTCCTCATTTGGGCTGGGCATAGTG
This sequence comes from Cheracebus regulus, assembly GCA_963574635.1. Classification (NCBI taxonomy): domain Eukaryota; kingdom Metazoa; phylum Chordata; class Mammalia; order Primates; family Pitheciidae; genus Cheracebus; species Cheracebus regulus. Next base: position 28,806 of record CAUYQU010003986.1, read on the forward strand.
GCTCACGCCTGTAATCCCAGCACTTTGGGAGGCCGAGGCAGGTAGATCATCTGAGGTTGGGAGTTCAAGACCAGCCTGACCAACATGGAGAAACCCTGTCTCTACTAAAAATACAGTATTAGCTGGGCATAGTGGTGCATGCCTGTAGTCCCAGCTACTTGGGAGGCTGAGGCAGATGAATCGCTTGAACCCAGGAGGGGAAGGTTGCAGTGAGCCAAGATCATACTATTGCACTCCACCCTGGGCAACAAGAGTGAAACTCCATTGCAAAAAAAAAAAAAAAGGAAAGAAATCTTAAATTCATAAGTAGTAAAACTACTAGTTTTTTTTTTTTAAGTGAGTATCAGATCTCAGATCTGTTATAAGGATGAAATTAAATGTTTCCATGTCCATTTTCATTTTTTTGGCTACATGGTGTGGAGATCAGAACGCTTACTATTTCACTTATTCCTGTCTCCTTTGTCATTTTCCTTAGTAATATTCTGCATAGAGAAAGGTTAAAAGGGTATACAAATGGCTTCTGTAGTGGTAAGGAACATTCATGCATTTTTCCAATGCGAGGAGGTAGAGATCCTTTTACAAAGTCGAGTTCATGCTCTCTGTTTCCCAATTGTCCTTTGAGTGTAGGTACATTAGTATTCATAGACCTCTCAGGAGGATTTCAAGACCTTGCTGCAAACGGCGGGCCAGTACTCGTGATCAGGTAGCTTGAGGGCCCCTAAACGCCTCCCTAATGACTGACCAGCCAGAATGCATAGATATGGCTTAGGCCTCTCCCATCCCCACTCCCTGGGAGGAGAGGGTATCTGTTATAAGTCCAGTGAAAGGGTCTTTCCAGACCCTTGGCAGTCAGAAGCAGATATGGTAGCTTTTAGCCCCCTTAGCCCATCTTTGGCTTCTGCCATCCATGTGGTTGTGCTGCACCCAGTAAGAAACCACCTCATCTTCAATGGTCTGTGAAGATTTCCTGGAATGGGATCAAGGCTTTCCCCTGCTATAATATGTAGATGACCGTTCCAATACAGCAAGTGCCTTCATGCTCCACTCCTTTGGGGTAGCTTTGGATTTGGGCTGGAATGTTCTCATTGCTGGCATCTGCTCTTAATTTGCATATGATCAGGCAGGTCAGCCCCAAGTGCATCCCCAGGGTTTTAAGAATTCAGAGGCAGAGTTCCCTGAATGTGATATGAGACCAGGCTGTCCCAAAATTGTCACTGATTCTACTGAGGAAATGTTGGGAGAAAGGAAGGAGATAAAGAAGCAGAGGATTTATGAGTTATTTACTAGTTTGTGATGCTACATATATCAATAGAAACTCTATCCCGACATCTCTCCCTCCTACCTCCACTCCTAATTCTTTCTGGATCTGAAGTAGGAAGAGACAATGGAAGGGAAGGAACTGAATATAATTTATTCATGAGCATGTAAGATAACACCTTCTCCTATTCCCTCTCTTACTCTGCCATGTAACAAATATTGTTAAGTAACAAATATTGTTAAGTATACCAGTTATTTTCCAATACTAGAAACATCAATAAAAATGCCAGCGATTTTTCAAAACTAAAACAAAAATTGAGAATAGGGATTATAAGGATTGCTATGAAAACATAGTCAAGTTGTAAATTTCTTTCACATTTGGGAATTGTTTCAGGAAAACAAATACTTGGTGTTTTAAAAACATTTTTAGTAATGATTGCATGGCATTATTTATGAAAATATAATTCACTAGGTTTTAAAAATTGAAATCTGTCCTTAATTAAATAACTTGATACTCAAGGAGAGAGATTTTGAGGAAAGGTGTGTTGTAGAATTTCTGTCTTTACAAAAAGAGCCCTACAGTTGCAATGGATTGATCTAATCAGTTAACTGACTAGAAACTGAACCAAGTATTTGATTCTGTATCTTTAAGTTAGTCTAATTCATTTATAAGCCATGTGACTGATTGGTAACAGGGTAAAAGAGACAAGAAATCCAGCCTAGTTTGTGGCAACTGTCTTGAGCTCTTCCACTTTGATTCTGCTATTTACCCATTCATTCATTTAATCACCTCTGAATGATACTCTACTATTTGGACAGCAATGAGTAAGAGATCCTTAGTTCCTGTGTCTAGAAGCTTATATCTGTGGTGTAAACAGACCTCTGACTAGTTCATTTAGATTGCATTTCAACATAATGTAATATGGGCTACGGTAGGAGGGAGACCTGACCTAGACTGGGATTGCCAAGAGAGGTCACCTGGAGGAGGTATTGGATACCTATGCTGTCATGAAGGATCAAGTAGGTGCTCAGCAGGGAGGGAGAGAAGCTTGTTCCAGCCAAGGGTAGTGGCTTGGGTGCACAGACAAGAGGGCATATAGAGACTTAATTTGGAAAAGAGTAAGAAACTCTGAGTGGTTGGGATATAAAATGCAAAGCAGAGGAGTGTGTGTGTCTGTGTGTGTGTGTATATGTGTGTGTATGTGTTAGGTGTGAGGAGTGGGAGGAGGGTAATGTCAAGAGTTGACAGGAGTTCTAGGCTTAGAACCAGCAAGGACTCTGGGGAACTTTAAGTAATAAACTGGCCAGACTCCTGCAACTGGCTGCTGGGCTGGGTTGATTAGTCTTGGAACCAGTTAGACTTCGCTGGCTGCCAGCCTGGGCCAGGCCCCACACACCTCAAACACAAGCCGGGATGGAGGAGAGGAAGATATGGTAGGCACTGACCTCCTGACCTTGGCATGATGCATGAACTGTTCTGCCCTCTCAGGAGGTTCTACCCCTCTGAGCACTGTTCCCCTCCTCACCCTGTGATGACAGTCTTAGCACTCAAGATGCCACGGCCTGTCGGGAAGTGGGGCCTATTCCATTCAGCACTGTTCACCCTGGGCATCCATGTGGTGCTCACAAACTCTCTGAGCTTGGTGGGTGTAAAGACCCTCAGACCACATGCTAGACAATAAGCTTCATGAGAACAGGGGCCTGCTGCCTTCTTTTTAACTCAGTCTCCAGTGCCCAGAAGATTAGGTTGTTGCTCAATGTTTGTTGAATGAATAACTGAATGTGAGAAGTTGTCCGAGAAGAACTTTTAGGAAGCAATTTTGTGGTGATCACTACCCAGGTCCCATGGTTGAAGTCTCAGCCCTTTGGAGGAAGGAGGTGCAATACTAATATGGTCTGGCGTACAGGGTTGCTGTGGGCCCAGAGTCCAGGGGACATGCCTGGTTCTCTTCTCCGGCCAATACTCCCTGGAGCTGGGCATAGTGAAGTCTCTGGGAAGTGCAATACTCTCTGGAGCTGGGCATAGGGAAGTCTCTGGGAAGTGCAATACTCCCTGGAGCTAGGCATAGGGAAGTCTCTGGGAAGTGCAATACTCTCTGGAGCTGGGCATAGGGAAGTCTCTGGGAAGTGCAATACTCCCTGGAACTGGGCATAGGGAAGTCTCTGGGAAGTGCAATACTCCCTGGAGCTGGGCATAGGGAAGTCTCTGGGAAGTGCAATACTTCCTAGAGCTGCGTATAGTAGGTGCAGTACCATCAGGCTCTGGCCTGACCTCCGCATTCCCACAGGAGTAAAGGTGAGATAAGTCAAGTCCCCACATGACATTGAATGTAGGGACATTTGAGGGGAGTGGAAGGATAGGAATCAAGACTCCCAGAGTCATGGGGACAGCTTTACCTGGGAACAGAAGGCCAGTAAGGAAGGCAGTGAGCCAAGGAGAGCTGGGTTATTACTGCTTGTGTGATCTCACCCTTCACCACCAGCTCATGAAGTCTGAGGATATTCAGGTTGCCTTTGATATTAACCTCATGAAGACTGTCACTGATTGAACGATAGTCTTCGACTACTCTCTCTTCTCCAAACATGTCCTCTTTTGGCCCCATGTCTTGATGTGAGTGGTCCCTGTGCTTGGAGGGCCTCCCATCTCTTCTTCATCTGACACAGAACTTCTACTCATTCTTCAAAACCCTGGTCAGATGTTGTTGCTTCACTGAAAACTCTCTGCCCCAGACACAGTTCCTTGTTCTCTCCTTTGTGACCTCGTGGCCTCGTCACAGTGCTCTCTGTTGTGATGGAATAATCTGTTTACTTGATGTATTATGCCGTTCCTGCACTGCTGTAAAGAAACACCTGAGACTGAGTAATTTATAAAGAAGAGAGGTTGAATCGGCTCACAGTTCTGCAGGCTGTAGAGGAAGCATGGTGCCGGCATCTGCGTGGCCTCCCCAGGCCTCAGGAAGCTTACAGTGCGGGTGGAAGGCAGGAGCAAGAGAGCCAGAGATTGGGATGGAGGTGCCATATACTTTTAAGTGACCAGATCTCACGAGAACTCAGTCACTATTGCAAAGACAGCACTAAGCCATGAGGAATCCGCTCCTCATGGAGGAACAATGCAAACACCTCCCACCAGGCCCCACCTCCAGCATTGGGGATTACAATTTAACATGAGATTTGGGTGGGGACAAATATCCAAGCTCTATCACATGGCCGCCTCTCCAGTGTGACTCTGAGTTTCAGGGGTAATAATCCTGTCTTAAAATTTATGTATGTACAACTTATGTCACACAATCTCATTGTGAAAGAAAAAAGCACATTAAAGAACATATCTAAGGCATTGGAAATAGATCATCCACAGTTATTCCTAAAAGGTAATGAGTAGCTGAATTAACAAAATCAGGTATTTATGTACATATGGGTATTATTCAGCCATAAAAAGGAACACATGCTGCAGCGTGGATGAGCCTTGACAACATTCTGCTAAATGAAATAAGCCAGACAGAAGGACAAATATTGTATGATTCCACGTAGAGGGTTTACCTAGAATAGGCAAATTCCTAGAGATGGACAATAAAGTATAGGCTTCTAGGGTCTGGAGGAATGGGGAGAAAAGGAGTTATTGTTTAATGGGTATGGAGTTTCTGTTTGGGATGAAAAGAAGTTCTGGAAATAGTGGTGAATGTACTTAATGCCAATAAGTTGTGCACATAAAAATGGTTGATATAGTAAATTTTATTTTATATATCTTTACCACAATGTTATTTTTTTAAAAAGCAACAACAAGGGAAGAAACAAATGAAAAAAAAAATAGCAGTAAAGTGTTCCAATGACCCAAATGCAGAGAGCAGTTCAACAGTATGTAGACCAGTTACATGGAAGACGACACACTACAGGCTCTTTCTCATGAGAAGAAACCTGTGTTTTTTCTGTTGACACGATATTTAGGGAATCAGTAAGATTCCATCAACATGATCATCATATTCTCTTATTTTTCTGCAAAATAAGCAGTAGCAAGTGTTTTTTCCCAACATGAAATTATACTTATTCTAGCTGGGCATGGTGGCTCATGCCTATAATCCCAGGACTTTGGGAGGACAAAGCAGGTGGATCACTTGAGCTCAAGAGTTCAAGACCAGCCTGAGCAACACAGTAAAACCCTGTCTCTGCAAAAAATACAAAAAACTAGCTGGGCGTGGTGGTGCACACCTGTGGTCCCAGCTACTTGGGAGGCTGAGATGGGAAGATTGCTGGAACCCTCAAGGTCGAGGCTGCAGTAAGCTGAGATCATGTTACTGCACTCTAGCCTGGGTGACAGAATGAGATCCTGTCTCAAATAAATAAATAATTAAATGTAAATTATACTTCTGTCTGTGGAATTTTATTTCACAGGAGCTGAGAGAACTCAAACTTGAGTTATTGAAATGCTTTAGAAAACTGATAAATTGTTTACTTCTTTTAGTTTTTAATTTGTCTTAGTTATGTGTGTGTGTCCATAAATATGGGTATATATGTGTGTGTATATATATACACATATATGTTGTATTATATATGTATGAAATATATCTATATATGTACATATACGTATATATGTGTGTATATATGTATGAGATATATATATATATATATTATACAATATTTGTTTTTCTGTGTCTGGATTATTTCATTTAGCAGAATGTTTTTAAGATTCATCCATGTTGAGGCATGTGTTCCTTTTTATGGCTGAATAATATTCATGTGTACCTAAATACCATATTTTGTTAATTCCACTACTTATTACCTTTAGGAATATGTGTATGTATGTATATATATCCTAAATGCATATCTATATAGCTATAGATATCTATATATATTCTTAAAAGGAAAATATAGATATCTATAGATATTCCTAAAAGGAATATATCACTGCACTCCAACCTAGGCAACAGAGTGAGGCCCTGTTTCTAAAAAATAATTAAAAAATAAGTTAATAATAAAATAAGTTGGCCAGGTGCAGTGGCTCATTTCTGTAATCACAGCACTTTGCAAGGCTGAGACAAATAATTAATAATACCCAAGAGTAAAAATTAAGTAAACAGTTATAACATGATTAGTCATTTTATTTATTTTTATTTTGCTGGATTGGAGCCTGCTGTTACATCATGTAAAACATGTGAAACATTTGCTAGGATTTTGTATTTTTAACACACATGTACATTTATGAGAACTCATTAGAGGGGGAAGCCAAGATTTAAAACTTCCCTACGTGAAACAGTTAAAGAGCAAGAAATGAATCGTGTGGGACCTGAAGCACGTCATGGCTGAGCTGCTGACGAGGCCTCAGCTGTGCTTTGCATCATGTAAGAGCTCAACACCCTGAGAAGGTGCCTGGTAAATGCCGCTGGCTGATCAGACGGCAGTTCTCGGAAGGCCTCTGATCAGAAGCAGAGCCTTTGGCAGAATCTAAATGGCAAAATCACAAACAGTAACAGGCCCTAAAAATAACAACTGCAAGCTCAGCAAAATGAAAACCTTCTATGCGGGAAGTATAATGGGAAATGTATTGATTGATATTTTTATCCAGGTACATGAATAGTGATCACAAGCAGAGATGCTTCCCTTTTCTACAAAGGAAAAAATGTAAAACACTGGTTTTACAATGTAGTGAAACCAATAAAATGGTGGTGTAAAACACTGATCACTATCAGCAGAGTCTTCTAGCAAGAAAGACTATTCAAGTCAATAGATATGTTTGATGAATTTTGTGCTTGCGAGTGGCTGGAATAGAATGAAAGTCAGCTTTCATGTATCCATTCTCTCATTCTTCTCATTTTCATGAACACCTACTACATGCCAGGCATTATTCTAGGTATGTGGAGTATATCAGTGAACCAAGCCAAGAGTAAATTCTCTCTGCTTAGATACAGAAAATAAGGGATACACATCATACAATAAGTATGTTATATAATACGTTAGAACGTAGAAAAAAGCAAGTAGAAAAAATGAAAAGTCCAGCATTAGAGGAAATTCAACAGTGCCAAAAAAAAGTTGGGCATGGGGACGGGACATTTGGTGGGCAGGGGCAGCTCTGCTGAGATGGCAATAAGAGAACAGAATTCTGGAGCAGAAAGCCAGTAGATGATGGCAGAAGAGCATTCCGGGTAAAGGAGGTATGAAGACCCCCGAATAGAGCCTGGCGGCGGGGTCTAGGTCTGTGGTTCCTGCAGGGTGGAGTGAGGGCCGGGTCTTGTGGGCTTTCACTTTGGGTGGGAAGAGGAGCCTGTGCAAGGTCCTGAACAAAGGAGTGAACTGACCTAGGGATAATTTTTTAAAAGCATTCACTTTACTGCTGTGTTGGAAATAGAAAGTAGGAGCGTGGGCAGGGTGGAAGTCAGGAGGCTTGTGAGGGGTTGTCCTTCGGTTCCAATGAGACATGATGCGGGGCTTATCACCAGCCTCCAACTTCTGGGCTCAAGCAATCCTCCTGCACCTCGTAACTCACTCAGCGCAGCACACATGGCAGAGAGCTTGGGCACGGAACTTGACGGGGATGAGCCTTAGCTTTCTGAGTAGCTAGAGCATCTGTGCACAACCTCACGCCCTGCTAGTTTTTCTTTTGTTTTGTTTTGTTTTTGTAGAGATGGCATCTCACTATGTTGCCCAAGCTGGCCTTGAACTCCAGGGCTCAAGCAGCCCTCTTGCCTCAGCCTCCAAAGTGGTGGGATTACAGGCATGAGCCACTGCATCTAACCAGCTTATTTTATTATTATAATTTATTGACTTATTTTTTATTATTTTTTGAAGACAAGATCTCACTCTGTTGCCCAGGCTAGAGTTCAGGGCTGTAATCATCACTCACTGCAGCCTCCAACTCCTGGGCTCAAGTGATCCTCCCATCTCAGCCTCACAAGTAGCTGGGACTACAGACACAGGCACATGCCACCATGCCCAGCTACCTTTTTTTTTTTTTTTTTTTTTCAGAGACAGGGGTCTTTCTATGTTGCCCAGGCTGATGTTGAACTCCTCGCCTCAAGCAATCCTCCTACCTTGGCTTTCCAAAGTACTGGGATTGCAGATGTGAGCCACTGTGCCAAGCCATTTTTTAGTAAAATTTAAATATAAACCCAAAGTAGATAGAATAGTATAATGATCCCTCATGCACACATTCCCTGTCCCTGTTACTCACAGTCAAAATCGTTTCTTCCTCATGCCTACCTTCTTGCTTTCCCTAACCTCAGAATATTTTAAAATAAATTCCAGATATCATCTCATTTTTCCTGTAAACGTTTCTGTATGTAACACTAAAGAATAAGAACTTTTCAAAATAACAAAACCACAATGCCATTATCGTACTAAAAAAAATTTAACATTAGTAACATCAGCTAGTCAGTCAGTTTTGAAATTTCCCCCGTTGTCTCATAAATGAACGTTTGTATCAGGGTCCAAATAAGTTTGACTCATTCCATTTGGTTCAGACTTGCCTTTTGAAATGTATCTGTAGATGATTTGCCTAAAGCCATTAGCAGCCACACACTCAGTTCTGTGTTCCTCATCAGCTACACATCGCGCTCCTTTCTGTGTCTTTCCCAGGGCAGCAGCCTCTGTTGTTGCTGTAACACTTTCACTTCTTTGATTCACTACCTCGAAGCACCAAAGTGGCTTTAGCTCCCCAAGTACTCTGGAGTCATTCTGAAAGCTGCAGATGTGGTTTAAGTGTGTTTGGCTTTTGAAAACCCCCAGAAGTCTATATATGCAGCAAAATTCATGGTTCCCTCCCTCTTTTGTTCTCCCATTTAGAGAGGAGAACAGAGACACTCCCTCCTCTAGTTCTCCCCATATAGGCTTTGGTCTTTGATTTTATTTGTTTATTTATTATTTGAGACCGAGTCTCGCTCTGTCCTCCAGGCTGGAGTGCAATGGCATGATCTCGGCTCACTGCAACCGCCACCTCCCAGATTCAAGCAATTCTCCTGTCTCAGCCTCTCGAGTGCCTGGGACTACAGGCACATGCCATCATGCCCAGCGAATTTTTGTGTTTTTCACAGAGACAGGATTTCACCATATTGGTCAGGCTGGTCTCGAACTCCTGGCTTCAGGAGATCCACCCAACTTGGCCTCCCAAAGTGCTGGGATTCCAGGCGTGAGCCTCTGCACCTGGTCTTTGATTTTGAAATGCCAGTCTGCATCAGCTAGAACCTTCTCTATGCTGGGGTACTGAGTGGAGGAATGAACTTCCCTCTTTGTGGTTTGCTCTGTGAAACTTTTGACCTGTCTGTGTATTCCTTAGCTGTGTCGAGGTTTAAGGTATGCTCTGAGATTGGGGAGAGAAGAGAAGGGGTTTTAAACACAGAAACAATAGAAGCATTGAGTGTCAAACTTTACCTTTAGAAAGGTTCCAGTGATTTCCACTACTCTGTCATGCCCTGGAGAGAATTTTGGTATAGTTGCTATGCATCTTTTCACATAATTATGATCACATACACGATTTTACCCTTTCTAAATTCACCATGATATTATAAACACTTATTTTCTGTTGTTACATATTTCCCTTTACCTTGATTTTTTACAGACCCACAGTAACCAGGCTTTCTTCCTTAGAAAGACAAAGCCACTGAGTGGTAACACTCAGAGTTAAGGGAACTGTATCCCAGGCCTGATTTTGCCACCAACTAGAAATACGACCAAAGTTTTCTCCTCCATTGAATGGGTGCCATAATCCGTACTTCACAGGATTGTTACAGAGATGAGATGAATTAAGTTTATAGGGGCCTCGTAAACTCTAAATTAATATTCAAAAATAAGATGTTAGTGTCTGTCTTTAGAGGCAGTAAGTAAAGCTGTAGAAACTAATTAGGTCTCCCTGCTGATCAGAACTACGGTACTCAAACCTTGAAGAGCCCAACACTTAATGAGGGAGAACCCGTGTGTTCAGACCGTGCTCCAGCTGCTGGCTCAAAGTAGGGGCTCTTCCTGCCATATGTGAGCAAGAGGAATCACTAAAGCAGAGTTCAAATAGTCAATCCAGAATGCAACAAATAATGGAAGAATTGTAACTCTGGTTTCTTTATAAATGAAGCTGAGAATCCCAAAATACTTCTGATATTTTCATGAAGGTCTATGAAATTTTCTTATTCTTCCCATGCCTTTGTATTTTGATTTTTTAGACTGAATGTACTTCAAGCTTAACAAGTGCCTTGTACACTGTAGGAGTACGATAGATCTGTTGACCTGAATGAAGGTATAAACAGAGGAGAATTATCCACGCAAATATGGTATTACTTACATTTCTCTTATTATTGAGCTGGTGATTCCAGTATTTCTACAGTGTGATAGATCAGTGGGCACATTTTGGAATTGATTAATCAGAGCTGCAGATGTGATCTGACAATTCCTCTCATCCACTCAGTTCTGCTCTCTTGGTTGCTTTCTCAATTCCTATTCCCAGATACATTTCTCCCTGGAGACTGTTTTCTTCTGAACTAGTCTCTTAATCTTCCCAACCCATATTTGGAGAGATGTCTAGTGCTCACCCGTGACCATGAGAAAGTATTGCACTTTCTGGCCTCCCTTGCAGTTAGGCAGGGCTATGTAATTGGTTCCAGCCAGTGGGCTGTGAGGAAAGAGGTGTGTCACTTGTGGGCTGAGACAGTTAGAAGCTCCTGCATAAATATCCGGGCTTTATTTCATTACCTCGTCAGAATATTGCAGCCATAGGATGGTGGAGCCTCCCTTGGTCTCAACTCTGAGTCACCATGACAACAAACTCCTTGGAGAATTACATGCCCCCCAGTGGACTTTATGTGATTGAGAAATCCATTTTTGTGATGTCAAGCCAATGAGATCTGGTGCTAATTTATGACAGTGGCACAGTTGTGTTTATTCTGACTACACATTCCATCTCTAAGATGGCTTCAGGCTGTTCTCTGATTTTAAACCTTTTTTGTACATGGAGAGTATATCCTGAAAACTTGGATGTAGTTACAGTTTTTAGATTATATTGCCATATTTTCCAAACTGTGGCCTACATACCACTGGTGGTATGTGAGATATTTTTATGTGAAATATAGATAGACATATCTGTTTTTCAAATATTTATTTACATGTATAATTCACTTCTACTATGGCAAGTGATGAGTCTTTCTCACTCTTAGTGGTTGCATAAATGTTTCTTTTACAATAACATTGGAGAAAATGAAATGACTTAAGGAGAAATATCCAGTAGATAAAAGTATAGTTGGTGTGCACATATGGCAAAAGTCTGAGAAATGGTATTAAAATGACTGAGGGTTTGGGAAACACTGTGTATGTTAATTATGTGGTGGAATGTCTTGAAGAAATCTCCACCAGACCAGGAGATTTTCATTTTTAACACCCAGTTCACAGCATTTGATTCAGTAGATGTTTTTGAATGAGTAAACGTTACTATAAAAATTTGTTTAGTTACAGATCCTTGAGGAATCGCCACACTGTCTTCTATAATGGTTGAACTAATTTACACTTCCACCAACAGTGTAAAAGCATTCCTATTGCTCCACATCCTCTCCAGCATTTGTCTCCTGGTTTTTTAATGATTGCCATTCTAACTGGCATGAAGTGGTATCTCAATGTGGTTTTGATTTGCATTTCTCTAATGACCAGTGATGATGAGCCTTTTTTCATGTTTGTTGGTTGCATAAATGTCTTCTTTTGAGAAGTGTCTGTTCATATACTTCACCCACTTTTTGATGGGATTATTTGTTTTTTTCTTGTAAATTTAAGTTCTTTGTAGATTCTGGATATTAGCCCTTTGTCAGATGGGTAGATGACAAAAATTTTTTCCCATTCTGTTGGTTGCCAGTTCACTCTAATAATAGTTTCTTTTGCTATGCAGAAGCTCTTTAGTTTAATTAGATCCCATTTGTCTAGTTTGGCTTTTGTTACCATTACTTTTTGTGTTTTAGTCATGAAGTCCTTGTCCATGCCTATGTCCTGAATGGTATTGCCTAGGTTTTCTTCTAGGGTTTTTATGGCATTAGGCCTATGTTTACATCTTTAAACCATCTGTAGTTAATTTTTATATAAGGTATAAGGAAGAGATCCAGTTTCAGCTTTCTACAGATGGCTAACCAGTTTTCCCAACACCATTTATTAAATAAGGAATCCTTTCTCCATTGCTTGTTTTTGTCAGGTTTGTCAAAGATCAGCTGGTTGTAGATGTATGGCATTATTTCTGAGGCCTCTGTTCTGTTCCATTGGTCTATATCTCTGTTTTGGTACCAGTACCATGCTGTTTTGATTACTGTAGCCTTGTAGTATAGTTTGAAGTCCGGTAGCATGATGCCTCCAGGTTTTCTTTTTTCTTTTTGCTTAGGATTGTCTTGGCTATGTGGGCTCTTTTTTGGTTCCATATGAAATTTTTTCCAATTCTGTGAAGAAAGCCAATGATTGCTTGATGGAGATAGCATTGAATCTATAAATTACTTGTGGCTATATGGCTATTTTCATGCTATTGGTTGTTCCTTACCATGAGCATGAAATGTTTTTCCGTTTGTGTCCTCTCATTTTCTTGAGCAGTGGTTTGTAGTTCTCCTTGAAGAGGTCCTTCACATCCCTTGTTAGTTGTATTCCTAGGTATTTTATTCTCTTTATAGCAATTGTGAATGGATGTTCACTCTTGATTTGGCTCTCTGTTTGTCTGTTGTTGTATAGGAATGCTTGTGATTTTTGCATGTGATTTTGTATCCTGATACTTTGCTGAAGTTGCTTATCAGCTTAAGGAGAGTTTGGGCTGAGACAATGGGGTCTTCTAAATATACAATCATGTCATCTGCAAATAGAGACAATTTGACTTCCCTTTTTCCTAATTGAATGCCCTTTATTTCTTTTCCTTGCCTGATTGCCCTGGCCAGAACTTCTAATACTATGTTGAATAGGAAAGCGGGCATCCTTGTCTTGTGCCAATTTTCAAAGGGAATGCTTCCATTCAGTATGATATTGGCTGTGGTTTGTCATAAATAGCTCTTATTATTTTGAGATATGTTCTATCGATACACGGTTTTTGGGAGTTTTTAGCATAAAGAGCTGTTGAATTTTGTCAAAGGCCTTCTCTGCACCTATTTAGATAATCATGTGGTTTTTGTCTTTGGTTCTGTTTATGTGATGGATTACATTTACAGATTTGCATATGTTGAACCAGACTTGCATCCAAGGTATAAGCTGACTTGATCATGATGGATAAGGTTTTTTTTTTTGATGTGCTGGTGGATTCAGTTTGCCAGTATTTGATTGAGGATTTTCGCATCAATGTTCATCATGGATATTGGCCTGAAATTTTCTTTTTTAGTTGTGTCTTTGCCAGGTTTTGGTATCAGGATGATGTTGGTCTCATAAAATGAGTTAGGAAGGATTCCCTCTTTTTGTATTGCTTGGAATAGTTTTCTAAGGAATGGTATCAGCTCCTCTTTGTACCTCTGGTGGAATTAGGCTATGAACCTGTCTGGTCCTGGACTTTTTTTGCTTGGTAAGCTATTAATTGTTGCCTCAATTTCAGACCTTGTTATTGGACTATTCAGGGATTCGATTTCTTCCTGGCTTTGTCTTGGAAGGGTGTAAGTGTCCAGGAATGTATCCATTCTTTCTAGATTTACTGGTTTATTTGCATAGAGATGTTTATAGTATTCTCTGATGGTAGTTTGTATTTCTGTGGGATCAGTGATGATATCACCTTTATCATTTTTTATTGTATCTATTTAATTCTTCTATGTTTTCTTCTTTATTAGTCTGTCTAGTGGTCTATTTTGTTGATCCTTTCAAAAAACCATTTGACCCAGCAATCCCATTACTGGGTATATACCCAAAGGATTATAAGTCATTCTATTATAAAGACACATGTGCACATAGGTCTATTGCAACACTGTTCACAATAGCAAAGGCTTGGAACCAACCCAAATGCCCATCAATGATAGACTGGATAAAGAAAATGTGGCACATATACACCATGGAATACTATGCAGCCATAAAAAAGGATGAACTCATGTCCTTTGCAGGGACATGAATAAAGGTAGAAACGATCAGTCTCAGCAAACTGACACAAGAGCAGAAAACTAAACACTGCATGTTCTCACTCGTAAGTGGGCATTGAACAATGAGAACACATGGTCACAGGGAGGGGAACAACACACACGGGGGCTTGTCAGGGGATGGGGGTCTA
>CAUYQU010003987.1:0-11718 GCA_963574635.1 Cheracebus regulus
ATAGCATGGGGAGAAATGGCAGATATAGGTGAAGGGGAGGAAGGCAACAAATTACACTGCCACGTGTGTACCTATGCAACAATATTGTATGTTCTTCACATGTACCCCAAAACCTAAAATGCAATAAAAAATAAAATAAAAATGAAAATAAATAAATAAATAAAAGAATCACATGAGACTGGGCACGGTGGCTCATGGGAAGCCAAGCAGATCACCTGAGGTCGGGAGTCCGAGACCAGCCTGAACATGGAGAAACCCCATCTCTATTAAAAATACAAAATTAGCTGGGAGTGGCGGTACATGCCTAGAATCCCAGATACTCAAGAGACTGAGGCAAGAGGATTGCTTGAACCGGGGAAGCACAGGTTGCAGTGAGCCGAGATCGCACCATTGCACTCCAGCCTGGGTAACAAGAGCAAAACTCCGTCTCAAAAAAAAAAAAGAATCACATGAGAAGCTTGTAACAGTGCTGATAACCTAGCCTCATACCAAGAGATTTTTATTTAATTGGGTGAGGAGTATGGGGCGTGGAAGGGGCAGGTAGGAGTGCTTGTTAAAGTGTGAGACCCTCAAAGACTCTTCTTGTTCTGAAATTGTATCAACTATGTCAAGGGAGGTCCCTATCATTCAAATTGAAGAATGGTGAGGAGCCATTTCCTCTGCATCTTCAAACCCCAAAATCTGAAGCAAGGTTTAGAAAGATGTCCCAACAGCTTATGTCACTCTTAAGTTGCTGTTTTTCTTGATCATGTCCAGTTTCTCCCTAAAAAAGCATAGAATTATTTCATAGTATGATCTCCAACTCCTATTTTAGAATTCTACAGTCAAATCATTTTGGTGTGAAAAAATACCAGCACCTCCCAAATAAATGGAAAACAAATATAAAATAAACAAAACCAATTCACAACCGATAAAGGATTGTTTTGAATCAGTAAACGAGCATATATATCAATCCTTAGTCTGTGTAACGTTTTCCAGAGTGAGTCATCCCAGGCTTGCGGGTGAGCAGGCTCCCTGCTCATTTTCTGCCTCTGTCTTCTAGCTGGGACATGAGGGTGTTTACTTTCTTGCTTGTTTTTTTAAAACTAATATTTATTGGGTAATTCGCATAGGCCAGGCATTGTGCCAAGGGCTTTACAAATAAGTATCTATCACCATTGTATTAATAAGCAAACTGAAGAGAGGACAAATAACTCAAGCACACCAAGCTAGTAAGAAGCAATGCTGGAATTTGAATCTGCAATCATACACCCTAAGACCATGGGCTTCATTCACCATGACTCTTTCACCCCTCCTTCATAGCTCTCTAATTTTATCTTATCTCCTACCCTAACCTGTGGAGCCAGATCCCACTCTGAGTTCACTGAAGGTACATGCAGAGGTAGATTAAGGGTACACACACCCCTGAGACCATTTGGTCCCCTCTGTTGGGTGATCCATAAGTTTGCTGTCAATAGGGCGCCCTCTGCTGTTTCAACAATGTAGATGTGTGTTAAGAATAGAGAACCATGAAGATTCACTTCTTATGAGGAAACCAATTCCTGAGATCAATGTATCCCTTATCAACAAACAACTGTACCTCCCCATCATAAAGAAAACACTCTTGCTATACAGATCAACCCAAAAATGGCTTCAATCCAAAAAAGCCAGAGGCATTAATCTCATTTTTCAAGATGGATTATATCCAAATTCAAGCCATGGAGTCATTATGGTGGTCCTGAAGTCAGTCTCCCCACCTGCTGTTAGATGTTATGTTCCTGTGTTTGCACTGTTCACCCTGAACTGATGCCTTAGCCTTTATAACCATTGAAAGTGTGACTATGAGAAGAGGGAATGCCTCCTACCTTGGGCATCATAATGATTCTGAACTTGCTGCTAAGAGTGCACAGCCCCGGATGCTTGCTTTCTTTACCCAGAAATTATAAAACATTTAGGGACTCCTGGGGCACGTTAATCATAAAATATTCAGCAACATCTGTGGCATATTATTTACTGACATACTGGACCCAGAAAATATGGCGCCTGTATCACATCACGTGGACTGTTACAGTGTGACTGGAGGCACTATTTTATGGTCCTTTGCTTCCAAGCTACCTCTCTCTCTCTCATGTGGTATTTCTCCCCAGCATGTCATAGGCATGGGGGTACCAGTACAAGTTTAAGAATAGGTTTGTGCTCAGAGTCTCCTGGAGAAAGTAATTTCTAACAAAGGCAGCCTGGTCATGCTGGGATGGGGTTGCATCCATCTCCTCTGGAACTGCACAGGTGAGGCAGGGGAAGGACAGACAAGGTCACAGCTGACGCAGGAATTGTCTGGAGGATTGTGAGAGCCCCTTCTCCCTCCCTGGAGTCTGTGCATGCAATCAACACAAACTACACACATGCACGGACATGCACACAGAAGCTTCCAACTGCTTTGCCCCAGAAACTGAAAGAATTCCTAGAAGGAACAGCAGACCAAAAATCAGAACACACAAGTTCTTTTAGGCAGTCAATAAATAAACAATCAACACCTTCTCTGCCAGGCTGTGCACCAAACTCAGCCACCATATGATTCTAGTGCTCTTTGATCCTCTGTGTTCTTATACGGAGTGGGCTTCAGGGTGGAGGAGACAAGAAAGTCACTTGGAGAGCTGTTGAGAACTACACACCCTCCTGGCACCGAATTCTGGCAAACAACTGCCCTCTGCAGCCTAAGCTCATCTCACTCCCAATTGCACCCTTATTTTGAAAAAGTCCCTCACTGGATATAGCTCCACCCCTTCAAGAACTGTGAACTTAGATCCTTTATGCCTGATATCCTCACTTTTATTAATAACACTCACTTTCACTCTCCAAAGTACCTCAGGTTGGGATGTAAATTATCTAGTCATCCAATATAAGAACCTTTCTAGATACACTGTGACTTTAACACACCCTCGCAAAGATGCCAGGGCTTCAGAATCTTCCCTCTTCCCCCAAAGAAATGCCCCCAACTATTTTGAAATTCCCAATTGGGATGTCTCATCAATGTCTCAGCCTTCACGTGGCGGCTTCCATGCTTCCTCCCGCCTGCTCTGTTTCCCCCGGAGTTTCCTAGAAAAGCAACAGGAATGTGAAGACCCCTTGATACAGCCTCTGCCTCTCCCACCACCAAGGGTGCTGCCCATGGAGGCCTCCTCCAAGGCCTGGCATAACAGCACCTTCACTGCCCCTAGTTCCGCATATTGAAGGCGGAGAGTCCCACGTACCTCCTGTGCCGTGCTCAGTAAGGAGGCCCAGGAAGCAAAGCCCACTCAGGCCCCCAGCAACTCCCAGGGGTCTTTCTTGCATAACATCTAGTCTCACTGCTGATTTCTCCTTCTACAGAGACCACAAAATCATGACCTCTCAGCCAGACCTAAATTACTGGTGTGGTGTGCTTCTGTTTTTGCTTTTTATGCTGAGCCAATGTTTTAGAATTCGATTTTATATAAAACCAATGATGTGCTGAAGAACCACTCACAAGAGCCAGGGGTTAAATTTTCAAGAATTTTGTGAGTGGCTGTTATACATAACTGCCATTAAAACATACATCTAAATAAATTCTATGAAAAACAAAGGCAACAATTAGGTTGTGGTGATGGTTGTGCAACTTGGTAAATATACTAAAATTTTTAGAATGCACAGGGTGAATTTTATGGTATAGAAATTACATCTCAACAAAGCTGGATTTGTTTGTTTGAGACAGGTTCGCTCTCTGTCACCCAGATTGGACTGCAGTGGCACAATCATAGCTCACTGCAACCTTGACCTCCAAAGCTCAAGCGATCCTCCCACCTCAGCCTCCAGAGTAGCTGGGACTACAGGTGCTGGATAACAGGCGTGCCTAAAGCTATTAAAAAATAAAATTTTGTAAAGGTAATAAATATTCAAAATTCATCATTTGCTAATTATTTTATTATAATTTACTGTGGCCTATGTTCTTGTGGTAATTTATACCTATTGTATATGTAGAGTGAAAATGCTATCTAATGGAATGCCATTGCATGTCTCTTACAATTCCACATAACTTCCTTTGGTGGCCTGAACTAAGTCAAGATGAGGATATTGACATCACAGAAATAGGCAAATATTATAAACAAGGACTTGGTTCACTGTTTTTTGATTGTCTGGACTTAAGAAAGTAGTGGAGAAATTCTAACAATGCAGATTAAACTTAAAACTGTGTTATGCCTGTAGTCTTTACATTGTGAATAGCACAAAAAATTGACAAAATGTTCTTCCAGTATCTGAAAACTATTATCCATTTCAGAAAAGAAGTCACTCACATCCCTGCTAAACAAGTATAGTTATAATATGAATGTTGGTTGATATTTTCATGAACCATAACAAAACAACAAAAGTGAAACAACAAAGATATGTTAGAACTTCCCTAATAATCAAGCTTTTATTCATAGTCTGGTTATGTGACTCTATTGTTGGCGGTAGAATTATAAAACCTGATAATAGATTTAGTAAGAAATAGCAAGTCACATGATATTTTAAATTTTATGAGTATTTGCAAACTGTATGTTACTATGCATTCTTTATATCAGTAAAATTTATAATATTGCATATTATGTACACACACACACACACACACATTTTGTTACTGAACACTTGCCAGCACACCATTGTCTAAAGTCCTCATTTCAAGGCTTCTCTTAAAAAACTGAATCTGATATTATTGCCTATCTGCCCACTTAGTAACTGAAGTTGAGGATCATCTTATCCTTAACCTCATTAGATAGATAAGAAGCCTTACCCCCTTTAGACAGGCATGCACTCTTTCTGGTTCATGCACAGTGCCCACCACTGCCTACTGTTCTGTACTCTGCTTCTTAAGTTTTTATTATCTTCCTGACTCTTGCAGGTTTCTGAATTTAAACCCCTTCTCATAGGCTCTTTCCTTGAGATTCAGACACAAGTCTTCAAAATGCTGATCAGAGCACTGAAAACTGAAACAGACACAATACCGACCTCCTATGGTAGACTGACTCATGGCCCCCACAGATGTCCACATCCTAATCCCCAGAACCTGTTACCTTACATGGTTAAAAGGATTTTGCAACTGTGATTAAGCTAATGACTTTAACATGGGGAGATTACCCTAGATTATCCAGGTGAGTTCTGTATAATCACAAGGATCCTCATTGGAGGCAGGTGAGAGGATCCGAGTCAGAAGAGGAGGTATAGAGACAGAAGCAGTGGCTGGAGTGATGTGCTTTGAAGATCAAGAAGGCACCATGATTCAAGGAACACAGTTGGCCTCCAGAAAGAAAGGAGTGCAAAGAAACACTCTCCTCTTGAGCCTCTGGAAGGAAGGCAGCCTTCCTGATACTTTGATTTTAGCCCTGTAAGACTCATTTCAGACTTCTGACCTCCAGAACTGTAAGATCATAAATGTATGTTTTAAGCCATGACATCTGTGATAATATGTGACAGCAGCCACAGGAAATTACTATACTTTCTGTTCCCTTCCCTAACACATATATTCTCTCTACCCAAACTCTCTTCTGTCTTTCGAACCAGCCATGTCCCCACCTAAAGTTTTGTAACCAGGCTCTTCAGATCAAGAACTGTGTTTTTGCTTAAAATATTAACTTCAATTCTATGACGGGGGATCAAGCAAGAGCAAGAAGGGAATCCACATTTTGCAGGGGACTCCCATCCCTCCATCTTATTGTTACATCTGGTGCTCCTCAACATTCTTTGTTCCCCATCAGAGTGAAAGGGGTAGTGGTGTATCCACAGCAGCCTGTGATTAAATAAACCAGACTTCCTTCCAACTTGTCAGTGCGTCAACCTGCCTCTGAATACCCCACTTCCAACTCTTTTTGCTCCCCCAGTTTTCATTCTCTGCCTCCCCTCCTGCTTTGACTTTCTAGGCCAACTGACTCACCCATCTGATCTTTTGGCTCTTGATCTTCGGGCTTTGTTTTCTCTAAACTCCATCTAGCATGCTCCTTCCTGCTGTAGTGTTTCCATGAACTGGTAACTAAGAAGTAAAACTCCCCTTGGCCCAAGACTGGAACCCCTCCCCATTTCATGGAAACTGATCTTAATCCCTGGCCCCTTCTCAGCTCAGCTGGAAAGAATTCAAGGACTTACAGATGATGAAAATTAAGTGTTCTTGGAATGTATCCTCTTTATTCACAGAAGTATTTGAGAATTCAAATTCCTATCATATTCTCCTACGATAATATTTTAAATCACAGTGGACCAGCTCAGTCCATTAAACACATCACTTACATCACTTGCCTATAATATAAATAAGCTACAGAATTCCCCTGCCTTCAGAGTCACAGAGTAAAGAGAAAGAGATTGTTGAGCTCCAGGTCAGGTGTGGGCAAGATTCTAAGTGAGTTAAGTTGTATTTAGTTTCTTTTAGTCTCCTTTCTCTATTTGCCTTCATACTTAACTAAATCAAAAACTCCCCATCACCCCAAACACCAGTTGAACTGTAGACTGCACTGACCAATTTGGTAGCCACCAGTCACACGTGGCACTTGAAATGTAGCTACAATTGAGATGTCAGTATAAAATACCAGATTTCAAAGACTTAATACAAAAAAAGAACATGAACTATCTCATTAATACTGAACATTAGATGTTTAAATAATATTCTAGATACACTGAGTTAAAGTATATTATTCAAATTAACTTCACCTGTCTTTATTGCAGCTGCTTGAAAATTTAAACTGGTATCTGTGGCTCACGTTGTTGTTGTTGTTGTTTGAGACGGAGTCTCACTCTGTTGCCCAGGCTGGAGTGCAGTGGCGGGATCTCGGCTCACTGCAACCTCCACCTCCCAAGTCCAAGCAGTTCTCCTGCCTCAGCCTCCTGAGTAGCTGAGATTACAGGTGTGCACCACCACACCCAGCTCATTTTTGTACTTTTAGTAGAGACAGGGTTTTGCCATGTTAGCCAGGCTGGTCTGGAACTCCTGACCTCAGATGATCCACCCACCTTAGCCTCCTGAAGTGCTGTGATTACAGGAATGAGCCACTGCACCTGGCCTCACATTGTATTTCTACTGGAAAGTACTGCTCTAGACCCTTCTATTCAACTTGAGCATTACCTGGGAGCTGTTAAATGCAGAATCTCAGATCCTATCCCAGGCCTACCAAACTAAAGTCTGCAATTTGACAAGATCCCCCGATGATGCATATGTACATTAGAATTTGAAAAGCACAGTTCTGGGATCAGAAAGTTTTTTCTTTAAAGGTACAGAGAACACACATTTTAGGCTTTGAGAGTCATATGGTCTAGGTCACAACTACTGAATCCTGTCATTGTAATATATACAAATGAACGGGTGTGGTCATTTCCAGTTAACCTTCATTTACAAAAACAGGCCCCATGCTTTTCCGATCCCTGGGCTAGACAGGGGTTTCTCGAACTTTAGTATTCACTACCCTCACCTGGGCAGCTTGTTTAACACACTGCTTACTGGGTACCACCTTCACTACCCTCACCTGGGGAGCTTGTTTAACACACTGCTTGCTGGGCACCACCTTCAGAGCTTCTGTCTGTCTCAGGTTTGGGAAAGAATCTGGGAGCTTACATTTGGGCAAGTCTCCCGACGACACTTATGCTTCTGGACCCAGGATCACACTTTGAGAACTATTACTCTAGCATAATAGTTTTGGACTCTGGCTGTAACCTAGAATCATCTAGCACTCTTTTTAAAAATAGTGATGCCTAGATCTCACCCCAGACCAATGAAGTTACAGTCTGTAAAGGCGGTCCTCAGTGGCACTGGCATGTTGTAAAAGCTCCCCAGGTGATTTTAGTGTGCAGCCAGGCACCCCTGTTAAAAAATTACCAACTATTCCCTAAATGAGATGTCAAGGTGTTAGGAAAACAGAAACATTAATCAACTAAGTTACAGTTACCTGTGAAAGACCTATTGCACCTTAACACACCAAAGACATAAGTATTTTACAAAGAAATTTCTTCTTGTAATTCTCAAATTGATAGAACGGACAGTGTGACTAGGCACAATTTTTAAACTTTCAGATTGCTTGGGGATATACTTTTAAGTGAGCAGAAAGAAACATAGGCTATCATGATCTTCTTACCTACCCTTTCTGTTTTTGATTTCACAAAGAAATCAACAACAGCAAATACTATGGTCTAGTTCTGACCTTGCTGATAAACCAGCTGTGTGACCTTGGATAAGTCACTTGAGGCTGTGCTTCCTTGACTATAAAATGAGGGGGCTGGCTGCTGTGCCTTCTAGCTCTAAGCATCTTTGCTTTATGATATGTATTTTATGAATCATTAATTTTCAAAAAACATTTTGAGATTTTGTTTCTTTTGTGGAAGCAGTGGGAATCGTATTAAGAAGATCAGGGCAAGAGTGAAGGTGATTGCTTATGAAGAGATATCCAGTATATGAATTTTGTTTATGTGGCATCTCACCACTGTGCAGCTTGCCAGCTTTATGGACCACTCTGTGAAATCAGAATCATGGCCAAGGCCAACATCAGGTACATGAGACGTCAGCTGCCGTGCCAAGGTCTCAGCTACCTTGGAGAGTGACATTGCAGGGTGGGGAGGAGGGAGTAAATTAATCTTAACCATGTACAAATAAAAACAGACTCCTGGGAAAGAGGTTTTATCCACATACTAAAGAAAAATAGACCCAAGAGAGGTCAACAGAAATACCCCACCACTGGTATGGAATTTGGCTAAGAAGAAAATGGCAACTGCTACGTATAGTTGAGGAGAGAATAGGGTCACCACGAGAACCAGAGGAAAACCGCTGAGAGGGAAAAGGGTTAAGCAGATATAATCGGCTTCCTGCATGTATATTTTAGGCCTGACTTGAAAATAGTCCAAATATCCTACGAAAAAACAGTAAATTTACAGTAATAAGATCAGTTCTGATTCTTTGGGAACCCCTAAAGCACAAAGGGGCCTCTACTGCTAGACATACAGTCTGGACTCCAGGAGTCATAATTTCTACATAAGGTTTTAAGAACGGCAGCTTTTTCAACTTCACTAATATTCTTTCTACTGAATAGTCTTTTTCTTATACTGCCATGGGACCCGTTGTCCAGGTTTTATTGTTTACTACTCTAAATAATCTCAATTTAACAAGAAATTAATAAAATTGATTTAGTGAAAAAGCAAGAAGAATGACTGGCAGCAGTCTATGAATTCTATCTTTCATCAATAATAGATGTGAATCAGTGTAGGGTGAGCCAACCTCCTTCTCCCCTTGAGGTCCTGCCTGTATTCATAAAATAGAAGCTTCCACCAACAACACATTCACCCTCCTGAGAAACTTCCATTAGTAATTCAACCCTCTTGTTCTTCTGGAAGAGAAGAGGAACCACTTATCTGATTGTTGAGATTGGGGCCAAAAATGCACCACTCATACATAATCTCTGGCTGAGTCTAGAGAACCAAAATGAGACTCTAAAAACTGAAGAGTTATAAAACTGGGCTGAAATTACTGAGCATTCCTGTTACTCAGCAGGGAGAAAATTTGAAAAAGATATAAAAGTGACAGTTATTGAAGAAAACAGTAGCAGTCCATGTTTATACTCCAATAAAGTATATATTTGTATTTCTTTTTCATCTGAAATGTGATAATCTATTACACATTAGTCTCCAACTTGCCTTTTTCCCTTAATAATTCATCGTTGGAATCCCCCCAGGTCAATATATGTAAATCTGATTCACTCTTTTTAATATTGGTACAACAATTTGTAGTGAAGATTATTCTAATTCATCTATTCCCCTATTAATGTTGATTCAGATTGTTTTCAGTTTTTTTCTTCTTGCCGCTATAAAACAACAAATAAACATCCTTTCTCATCCATCCTTAAATACTTTTGTGTTTTCTTGTCTTTTTTTTTTTTTTTTTCTGAGACAGAGTCTTGCTCTGTCACCCAGGATGGAGTGTGGTGGCACAATCTCAGCTCACTGCAACCTCCGCCTCTCGGGTTTAAGGGATTCTCCTGCCTCAGCCTCCCAAGTAGCTGGGACTACAGGCGCACGCCACCAAACCTGGCAATTTCTTAAATACTTGTGTTTTTTATTATAACATAGATTCCCTAAAGGAATTACAAGGTCAAACGACATGACATATTTTAAACCTTGTCAGATGTTGCCAGATGTTTTCCCAAAAGGTTGTAGCAATTCCCATTTCAAGCGGCAATGTGTAACATCCTATTTTGCCTTTTCACTAACAGTGTTTCTAAAGTTTCTCATTTTGACCATACTAATGGCTTAATTTTTATTTCCCTGAGTACTACTGAAATAAAGCATCTTTTCATGAATTTACTGGCTACTTGCATTCTTTTTGTGACTTTTCAGTGTATATGTTTTGCCCATTTTTTCTATTAGGTTATTTGCCTTATTCATATCCATTTATAAGAAGTCATTATTTGTTAGAGTTATTGAATTTTGCCTTTCATAGGTGTTGAAACATTCTTTTCTTTTTGTCTCTGATCTCTTGCTTTCATTTATGTGATATTTAACCTTACATATTTTTAAGCTTTTTGAAGTCTAATATATCTATCTCTTATTGCAGCACAGTTTCTTATCTGGCTTAGGAAATTTTCCCCACCCAAAGTTGTGAAAATATGCTCCTAAATTTTATTATTCTATCTTTCTACACTGAAATCTTTAATATATCAGAAACATTTGTGTTGAGGTAAAATTCACAGACACAGAAATGCACCACTTTTACAGGTAAAATTTGATGAGCTTTGACAAATATATACATCCCAAAACCTGCTGAGCTAGAAGATATTTCCATCACTCCAGAGAATTTTTGTAGGCCTTCTTGTAGTCAATTTGCAGCCCTCATTGGCAAGTACCGCTTAGATTTCTATCACATACATTAGTTTTGTCTATTATTGAACTTCATATTAATGAAATCACACAGTGGGAATTCTTTTGTGTTTCACTTTCTTTCCATCAATATATGTTTTTGAGGGTTTTTTTTCCATATTGTCAACCTGTATTCCATTGTATCCATATACAAGGGTTTGTTTATTCATTCTCCTGTTAATGGACATTTGGGTTTTTTCCAGTTTGGAGCGCTTATTAAGAAAGCTTCCATGAACATTCATATACACATCTTTGTGTAAACAGACTGGATATATGTTTTCATGTCTCCTTGGGGAAATACCTAGGAGTGGATTTGCAAAGTCTTAGAATAAGCAAAGGTTGAGAAAGTGTCAAAACTTTTCCCAAAATGCCTTCACCATTTGTTATGCCCATAAGCAAAATATGAGAGCTCCTGCTGCCTCACATCCTCACCAACTTTGGGTGCTCTTTTAAACAGCCACGTCAATTCTAAACAAAAAGAACAAAGCTGGAGGCATCATGCTACCTGATTTCAAGCTATACTACAAAGCTACAGTAATCAAAACCACATGGTACTGGTACCAAAACAGAGATATAGACCAATGGAACAGAACAGAGGCCTCGGAGGCAATGCCACACATCTACAACCATCTGATCATTGACAAACCTGACAAAAACAAGCAATGGGGAAAGGATTCCCTGTTTAATAAATGGTGTTGGGAAAACTGGCTAGCATTGTGCAGAAAGCAGAAACTGGACCCCTTCCTGACACCTTACACTAAAATTAACTGCAGATGGATTAAAGACTCAATCATAAGACCTAACACCATAAAAACCGTAGAAGAAAACCTAGGCAAGACCATTCAGGACATAGGCATAGGCAAGGAC
>CAUYQU010003988.1:0-24426 GCA_963574635.1 Cheracebus regulus
GTACTGGTACCAAAACAGAGATATAGACCGATGGAACAGAACAGAAGCCTTGGAAGTAATGCCGCACATCTACAACCATCTGATCTTCGACAAACCCGACAAAAACAGGCAATAGGGAAAGGATTCCCTGCTTAACACACAGTGTTGGGAAAACTGGCTAGCCATGTGCAGAAAACTGAAACTGGACTCCTTCCTTACACCTTATACAAAAATTAACTCTAAAAGGGCTTTTCTAATGAAAATTACAAACATATCAAAGGAAAAGCACAAATATACTGTTTTCCAAAAACAGTGTCACAGAAATAAAGACAGAATATGGAAGAAGAGACGACTGCTGACTAATCTCATCTGTACAGGGAGAAGGACACTCCATGGAGCTTAGTTCTAACAACTTTATGGGACAGAAAAGCAAGGTAAACCTGGGGACATCCCGTGGACACACAGAGCTGGAACCAACTCTGCCTATGGGTGGTGGGCCCAGGTTCAGATGCTTGGAGTAACTACATTCTCCTGTGAATCTGAGCCTAGATGGTGTTGGCTGTGGCTCCCTGGAGGCTACCCACACTGTGGATTCCATAGGTGGAGGTGACCTTCTTAGGCCTTGCTGGGACATGTCCTGGGCCCACATAGGCAGTGGTAAGGCTCAAAGAACTTCAGAGTTAGGGCCTTGGGGAGTCTATGTCAGACTTGAGGACCAAGCCTGGGCTCACAAATAACAACCGAGGGAAAATGGCTACTTTAGAGAAACCAGTAACTAGGCTATTTTTACAAAGTATTTTAAATATGGGGAAAAAGCCATTATTTTTTGGCTGTGGGTCTTATACTGTCAGGTAAACAAAAATGTACAAGTAGAGAAGAAAGATGAACGCTTCTGAAATTTAAATTCAACACATTAAAATGTTAATAAAGGAGTAGTGTATAGAGCTTTCCATTCTGCATGTATCAACTACATTTCAACTACACATATCAACTACATATATTTCATATATGCTATATATATGAAATATAGCAATCAACTATATTTCATAACGAACATGTTCTCTTTTTATAACCTTTGTTTCATGAGCAAGACAAATACTACCTACTCTGACTTAAAAATAAGGGAACTGGCCCAACAACTTTATTAAAAAGTGTCAAAAAACTTCAACAGACACTTCTCCAAAGAAGAGATACAACAGCCAACAAGCCCATGAAAAGATGTTCCACATCAAAAATAGGGAAATGCAAATTAACACTACAATGAGATAGCACCTCACACTCATTATGAGGCTACTGGCAAATTTTAAAAAAGAAAGTAACAAGTGTTGACAGGGATGTGGAGAAACTGGACCCCTTGTGCAGTGTTGGTGGAACGGAAGATGGTACCGCCACTACAGTAAACAGTATGGAGGTTCTTAAAAAATTAAACATAAAATTACCATATGATCCAGCAATTCCACTTCTGGGTTTTATTCAAAAGAACTGAAAACAGAGAATGAAAGAGATACTTGTATACCCACTTTCACAGCAGTATTACTTGTAACAGCTAAATATGGAAGCAACCCACATGTCCATCAGTGGATGAATGGATAAAATGTGGTGTACACTATACACAATATGGAATATTATTCATTCTGAAAAAGGAAATGCTGACATATGCCACAACAGGGCTGAAACGTGAGCACATTATACTCAGTGAGATAAGACAGTCACAAAAGGACACATACTGTCTGATTCGACTTATAGAAGGTACTCAGAAAAGTCAAATGATAGAGAAAGTAGAAAGGCAGTTACCAGGTCTGGGGGGTGCTGGAGAATGAAGTAGTGTTTAACTGGGACAGAGTTTCAGTTTGGGAAGATGAAATAGTTCTAGAGATGGATGGTAGTCATAGTTCCACAACAATGTGAATACACTTAACACCACTGAACCGTACATTTAAAAATGATTACAATGGCAATTTTGTGTTATGTGTATTTTGTTGTAATTAAAGATAAGAGACAGTATGCAAGACAGGAGAGGAAGCAGCAGCTTGTCTTGTTCACGCTGTCTGAGGTACATGTCGGAGGGATGCAGAGGGATGGGGTGGAGGTCAGAAAGTGTTAAAAACAAAGAAAAGAACCTCATACAACACAAGCTGAAAATACAGGGCACAAAGGCACTTTTAAGGCACACAGAGTTTCCATAAACTTAAAACATGTCTGAATGACGGAGCTAACAGCCCTTAACTCCCCACACCCAGGCTGCACCACAGCAATGTCATCCCCTTGCTTGTAAACATGCCCCAAAGGCAATGAAATTCCAAGTTTCCTTGGACAAACCCAAGGACAGTGCATGACTTTTCCAAGTTCCTTTCTATTCAAGAAAAGGAAGAGAGGAGAATAAAGAATCAACAAAACAACTCCAAATAGAGTAAACTAGAGCCAAGAACAGAACTGTTTCTCATAATTAAGCCCGAATTTCTATAAATTATAATCCTCATTCTAGTCATGACCTATAATAAGATTTGCATTTTATTCTGATGGTATTTTCCTGAAGAGTTGGATAATACGGTCTTAATCTTCATCTCCCAGACCACTCTAGGGTTCTAAGCACAGGCTTTACAGAAATGTGCTGTTAAGGGCCATCATCTTCAAACCATTTCCACACAAGTCTAGGAAAATAAGACAGGCTGGAGGCTAAGCCTCCAGTTTTTAAAATTGCTAATCAAGGGCATCAGTTCTTAACTATATTGCTGTAAGATATGTCACAAAACTTTGTTACCAGTAACAAAAATTACCAACACTTGTGAATGATTTAAGTTTTAATAATTATAAAAGTACTATATTTTCTATAAAATGTTTAGTATTTGATTGGAAATGAATCCAGTATAACATAACTTATAGAGATACAGCATTCCCATCCTCACTTCCATTCTTACTAATTTTGAGAAATTTAAAAAATACAGAAGAGTGCAAAAAATAATACAAGATATCCATATACCACAATACAAAATCAATCAGTATCTATCTTCTTATATTTACTTGAAGTCCTTTTGAAAAGAAGTGGATGTTTATATAAAAAGTTGAAGTCCCCTTTAACCAATACCCACCCCACCTCCCACACTCATTACTTTCCCTATCACTGTCCACGCAGGCCCAGGAAGTATCCCAGCAGTGCCCAAGAAGGTCACCTCCACCTGTGGAATCCACAGTGTGTGCAGCCCCGAGGGAGCCACAGCCAACACCAATTAAAATGTGATCATTTCACCAAAACCAAAACAAAGTGGAACAAACCCTCAGACATAGTCGTTGATAAATAATTATCACCCTGGCCTCCTTTGACATTTCCTTTGGATCAGTTTGGCTGTACCTCTTCTGTCAAGCAGGAGCTAGACTACATTTTGGTCAGCTCCTCCCCAGAAGGGAGCTAGAATCTCCGCTCTAACAATCCCAATTATAAAGTTAGACTCTGTTCATCAATGGCGACCTATTAAACTTAGCTTTTTATCCATTCATTTTCCAATCTGGTTGTATTACTTTCTCCTAGTAGGCAAATGTTGACATTCATTTTCCTGATATAAAGCTACTTTCGTATCAGTATATTATTAGTCTCTAGTTATAAAAAGATAATTCAGAAAAAAAAGTCCAGTTAATTTTATATAAGTTCAAAAATAATTTGTGAAACCTATTTTTAGGATTAACATTTCCTTCCTAAATATCTAACATGACACACTTAAGGACTCTTAACACACTTTGTTACATGAAGGGAGCAGCAGAGCATAGGGCAACAAGAGCACCAAGGCCAGGTGAAGCCACAGTCAATGCAGGCCCATCTCACTCCGCAGGGAGAAGCAAATGCACTGTGCACAGTATGCAATCTGGCAGGAGGGAAACGACGTCTTAAACAGCTTCAGATGCAGCAACCTTAAAGAAGGGCTATGCCAGGAAGTCCACCAGATGAAGCTGCAAACCCATCAAAGGGCATCAGACAGCTCTGTGCACAGGGTACACAGAGCAATGCCTCCCACATCCTGTGACTTCCTGCGTGTGCAACTGGGACCACCACACCCCCTACCTGCACCATCTTACCTGGACAGAAAAAAATGTCAGCCACCTCATTACTAGGGTATTGACATGGCTTCCAGTTACATAAATTTCTCCCTCTTAAGAATGAATATCTATAAAATGAGAAATGAAACTGGACTTGTGAGTGGTTTCGTAGCAGGGATTTTAGGTCCAGAAGGGAATAGGTTCAGTAACATATTTAAGATATTCAAGGGAAAAAAATGTGAAGCAAAGATTTAACGTCTAACTAGTGACCATCAACAGTAAAAGCCATACATATTTTTATGAATACACACAAACACAGGAAGTATGGTGACCAGGAGCTGAGAGAGGACCCACTAAAGAATGAACTCTGGAAACCGAAATGACTAGAGGCAGAGACAAAGGCAGGGCTGCCAGGTGGTCTGCATTTATTTTTGGAACTGCTGGCACATGATGGTGACAAAAGTGCAGCATGCCATGGTTACTAGCTCAGACAATACAGACAAAGAACAACCACCAGAGAAGTGGTAGGGATGGGAAGAGGATGTGCAGGGGCCAGCTGGGAGTGGGCCATCATCTAACTGCAGTATCAGGTACTGTGGGGAGCCAACCAAAGAAACTAAGGGTTTTTTATAAAGGTAGCAGTGTAAAAGTGAAAAAAAAAAAAAAAAAAGAAAAAAGAGGAAGAAAGCCTTCCTAAATACCAAAAGGGTAAAAGCAAATAAAATAGAACAAGTTGGTTCCTTGTTATCTGTGATGTAAAAAATGGGCTTGGCTCATCTATTAAACAGAAAACAGTCTTAGACAGGCTCACAAGGCAAAATCAAGCATCATACTACATATAAGATACACAGCTATAAAAATGCTGGGGAAATATATATAGAATTTATAGGACCCAGAAAACAATTGTCACAGGAAACTTTACAGCATTAAATACCTATATCAATGCAAATTTAAATAATAAAAATAAATCATTTAAACATACAACTGAAAAAGCCAGAAAAAGAATAAGTAAACCAAAAGAAAGGAGGGAATTATTACAAATGAAAGCAGATAATATTAAGTAGAAAAAGAAGAGAACTAAGAAGTAAATCCAAAAGATTGCTCTCAAAAGAAAATAATGAACCAAAACAAACCATTAAGTATCTGATTAGAAAAAAAGAAGAAAGTTACAAGTGCTAAGAGAAGAAATTTAAGAAACTGTGAAAGATAAGGAAAATAAAGGGATAGAGAGAAAACATGTAGACTGAAATAGACTTTAAAAATATATCAAATTTTAAGAATAAAACAACACTAAACTACAGTGTCTAAGGACATATACTTGATGTAAAACTATACAGATTAGGGAAATGATTACCATAAGAGTTTGGGAAGTGGTTACTTTTTGGGGGAGGAAGTGAATTATAACAGAAATGGGACATGTAGGGGCTTCTGGGATGATTGATAAAGTTCTATTCTTTGACCTAGGTATGGTTACAAGGATGTTTGCTTTATAAAAATGGAGAAAAGCATTAAAAAAACATTACAGACCACTTTATAAAAGTCTTTGCAAGTAAGTTAGACGTATATGAAACATAATTTTAAAAAATATTAACTTTAATACTATTCCAATACAAAATCAGGTTTTTTTCTTTAGAGCTAGAGAAGTTAACTGTAGAGTACGTTTAAGAAGAACAAGAAACTATTCTAAAATTCATATGGAATGAAAAAACAGCCCAAATAGTCAAAGCACTCCTAAGCAAAAAGAATAAGGCCAGAGGCATCATACTATCCAACTTCAAACGATACTATAAAGTCCCAGTAATCAAAACAGCTTCTGTACTGGTACAAAAAACAGAAACAAAGACCAATGAACAGAACAGAAAACTCAAGAAATAAAGATTCATGCCTACAACCATCCGATCTTCGACAAGGCCAACAAAAAAAGCAGTGGAAAAAGACCGTCCTATTCAATACATGATGCTAGAATAACTGGCTGGCCATGTATTAGAATATTGAAGCCAGACCCCCTACCTTTCACCATATACAAAAATTAACTCAAAATGTATTAAAGATTTAAATCTAAGACCTCAAACTGTAAAATCCTGGAAGACAACCTAGGAAATACTCTTCTTGACATCAGCCTTTGCAAAGAATTTTTGGCTAAGTTCCTAAAAACAATTGCAACAAAAACAAAAATTGGCAAATGGAAATTAAACTAAAGAGCTTCTGCACAGCAAGAGAAACTACTGACAGAGAATTCAGACAACCTACAGAATGAGAGAAAATATTTGCAAACTATGCATCTGACAAGGGCCTAATATCCAGAAACTATAGGGAACTTAATATGCAAAAAAACAAATGACCCCATTAAACAACGGGCAAAGGACATGAACAGACACTTCTCAAAGAAGATACACAAGTGGCCAACAAACATGAAAAAGGCTCAGTACCATATAGCATCACAGAAATGCAAATCAAAACCACAATGAGATACCATCTCACAGTACTCAGGATGCCCATTACTAAAAAGTCAAAGGCAACAGATGCTGGCAAGGCTAAGGAGAAAAGGGAATGCTTATACACTGTTGGTGGGAATGTAAATTAGTCCAGACACTGTGGAAAGTAGTCTAGAGATTTCTTAAAGAACTTAAAATAGAACTACCATTCTGCTCAGCAACCCCATTACTGGGTATATATCCAAAAGAAAATAAATTATTCTACCAAAAAGACACATGCATGCATATGTTCATTGCTGCACTATTAAGAATAGCAAAGATACATCCATCAATGGTAGATGGGATAAAGAAATCAACCTAGGTGCCCATCAATGATAGATGGGATAAAGAAAATGTGAAATACATTCTGAAATACTACACAGCCATAAAAGAAGAATAAAGTCACATCCTTTGCAGTAGTAATATGGATAGAGCTGGACATAATCCTAAGCAAAATAATACAGAAACAGAAAACCAAATACCACATGTTCTCACTTATAAATGGTAGCTAAACACTGAGCACACATGGGACACAAATATGGGAACAACAGACACTGGGGACTACTAGAAGGTGGAGGGAGTGCATGTGGGTTAGAAAAAAACTACCTATTGGGTACTATGCTAATTAGATGACAAGATCTGTACTCCAAACCCAGCCTCATGCAATATTTCCATGTAACAAATCTGTACACGGACCCTCTGTATCTAAAATAAAAGGTGAAGAAGAACCAGTAAGCACAAATAACCAGACAACTCTGAGTAAGAACTACAATGGTGAAGACTCTAGCCCCAGCTGACGTTAAAACACAGTGTAAAGCCCCTCTTATTTACATTAGCATGATGAGGGAAGTACAAGAAGACAGACAGAAAACCCTGTAATCCCAATGGCCCATGGAAATTTAGTATGGGAAAAGATCTCAACACAGCAGGGAAGAGACTTTTCAGTTAGCGCTGCAGTAACTGGACAGCTACTGAACAAAGACACAGATTTGTTCCTCACATCACACTCCAAGATAAATTCCAAATGGAGCAGAAGTTCTCTTCTCTCTCTCCTGAGGCATAATTTATATACAGCAGAACAGACTTTTAAGTACAGTTCAGGGAGTCCTGACCTGTGTATCTCCTGTAACACATACCCAATCAAGACACCATAGAAAACTCCATAAAGCTGTTAAGTCATTCACCAGGGAGGCTCTCAACTCTGCCTCTCCTTGGGAGCTAAGACGTGAGCCACGATTGCCAGCCCTGTGCCAACGCAGGCCCCAGACATGACTGACAGTACAGACTATGTGATGTCTCTGGCTTGCCTATTAATTTTCTTAGTGATGACTTAAAAAGACTTTTAAAGATGACTTTAGACTTGCGCAAGAGTTGCAGAGGCAGGACACATGGTGTCCCCAAGTCTCCACCCAGCTTCATGCAGCCACAGAACAAGATCAACACCATAAGATGAACTCTGGAATGGTACTCCCAGCACAACCACAGGCTCTGTTGTTTCGCCAGGCTGCCCACCAGAGCCCATCTGCTCCCAGGCCTGGTCCAGGATCCACACTGTGCTTAGCTGACACACTTCCATGGCCTCCTCATGCCAAAACAGTTTGTAGTCTCCTCTCATCTTTCATCACCTTGAAGAGTACTGGTCAATTATTTTGTAGAAAGTCCTTCAACTTGGGTTCGTCTGCTGTTTTCTCCTGATTCAACTTAGGGAAAACCACCACAGGTGATGTGGCATTCACACAGCACCACACCATGGGTAACTGCTGCCAATATGACGTCACCTTTGAGCTCTTGGTTGGGGCAGTGTCTGCCAGGATTCTCCACTGTAAAGTTATTGTTCCCTTTGTAATGAATAGCTATGTGGGGGAAGACTTGGCAGATATTCTATTTCTGCTAATTCTTTCACCTATTAGAAAGATTTCACCTCGATGCATCTGTCAAGGGACTGTGCTTACAACAATTATCATGGTGATTTTCTATTTCCCTTATTCCTTCTACACTTATTAACTGGAATTCTCCTGCAAGTAAGAACTGTTCCTTATCCCTCACTTACACATCAAGTTATGTATTGATATCAGCCTAAATGCATGGATATTTCTTTTCTTCCTTAGGTTATAATCCAGTACTACTGTTATTTATCCTATGGTTCCAACCGCTCCAGCTTTAGCCACTGGAGCTTTTTGGCGGGCATTTGCCCTTCTGACATCTAACAGGCTCCCCTTGCTCACCTTTCATCTGCCCTACTCCAGCCCTGGAACCAACCCCTTCCCTGAGGAGCTCTTAGAATTCACTATATCAGGCTGGCTCTGGTCACTGATGCAGGTGTCATTGCTCTAAGGCCCTCTGTGGACAGAGCTAGGAAACAAATGTGTTATACTAACTGACACACACACAGACCCAACGACCTCTCTCTCTGAAGAAACCAACAACCCTAGTTCATGCTGACACCTCCAACCCTGATCTAGAACGACAGGATAACTCTACCACCATCCTTCCTTATTTGTAACTTCTTCCTAGAGTACATACAATTTTCAGATTGCTAACCGATGCCCCTAGGAGAAACAAGGGCACCAACTAGAGGTTTTATCTTTAGCCTTACAGCATCATGTCAAAATACTGTTTTCCAAAGTTACTGATAGGTCAGCTAATTCCACATCTATTTCACTATGGTTATGGTAGCAGTCCCCAACCTTTTTGGCACCAAGGACCAGTTTCTTGGAAGACAGTTTTTCCACAGACTTGGGCAGGGAGGGGGGACGGTTTTGGAATGAAACTGTGCCACCTCAGATCATCAGGCATTAGTTAGATTCTCAAAAGGAATGTACAACCTAGATCACTGACATGCACAGTTCACAAGAGGGTTCAAGCTCCTCTAAGAATCTAATGCTGCTGCTGAGCTGACAGGAGGTGGAGCTCAGGCAGTAATGCTCGCATGCCCGCTGCTCACCTCCTGCTCTGTAGTTCAGCTTCTAACAGGCTATAGACTGGCACCAATTCATGGCCTTGTAAAATCAACATCCTTATTGATTCTAATGAACTTCTGTGAAACTGCACAGTTCTATGGGTTTTGATAAGCACATAGTCAAATCTGTAACAGTCCCATCACTCCCAAAACTGCCTCTCACTCTCTCCTTGTAATTGACTCCTTTTCCCCAACTCTTAACCCCTGGCAACAACTGATTTGTTCTTCATCCCTGTGGCTGTGCTTTTTCTAGAGTGTCCTTTAAATAAACTCAGAGTTTGGAAGCTGTGAGTTTGGGTTTGGTTTCTTCCACTAATTAAAACGAATTTAAGATTCATCCATGTTGTTGTGGGAATTGACCATTTGTTCCTTTCAACTTTTGAGTGGTATTCTCCTGTAGAGATGTTACCACAATTTGTTTATTCACTTACCAGTTGAAGGACATCTGGTTTTGAGTGTTAGCAATTACTGAATAAAACTCTATTAACATCCACATGCAGGTTTTGTGTGAGCATGAATTTTCATTTTCCTTGGGTAAACACCTAGGAGTGAGACTGCTGGGTCTTAAGGCAGTGTAACAAAGTAAGAAGCTGCCACCCTGTTTTCCAGAGTGGCTGTGCCATTCTGCATTCCCAGTAGCAGGGTTGGAGAGCATATTCCTGTCAGCACTTAGTACTGTCCTTGCCAACACTGGAATGCTTTGTGGTTGTTCTTTCATCTTAGCTACTGATGTAGGCTGTGCTGGTATCTTATGAGGAAGGTGCACAGCCTTCTGAATCAACTAGGCCCACTGTGGCAGTCTCATTCCCCAGAACATACTGTTATATTTCTAGCTGGTCAGCTGCTTGCCCCAAATGGTACAGTGGCCTCAGACTAGCTATAGTGTTTACCTTCTGGATTGCTTGCATTTGTTTCCCTAATAACAAATTATGTTGGGCGTCACATGCTTATTTTTCTCTGCTTATTTGCATGTGCTTCTTTGCAATCCATGCAAGCTGTTCAGTGAAGTATAGGTTCACCAAACCTACTGCCCAATTTTTTATTGGGTTGTTCTCTTATTGTTGAGTTTTAAGTGTTCTTTATGTATTCTGGATACTAACCCTTTATCAGACATGTGACTTGCAAATGTTTTCTCTCAGAGTAGGATTCTAAAATTTTGATAAAATGCAAATCACTGATTTTTTCTTTTCTGGATTGTGCTTTTGAAATCATATCTAAAAACTCTGCCCAAGATCATGCAGACTTTCTTTTGTGCTTTTTCCGTAAGTTTTACAGTTTTACATTTAGGTATATGATCCATTTTGAGTTCATTTTTGTATATAGTGTGAGCTGTATAGGTCAACATTTTTTTTTTTTTTTTGCATATACACATCTAGTTTTCCAGCACCATTTATTGACAAGATTACATTTTCTCCATGAATATATTAAGAAGTGCCTTTACACCTCTGTCAAAAATAAACCAACCACATTAGTATGGACTTATCTGAGGTCCTTTATTCCACCGACCTGTGTGTCTATCTTTTTGCCATTATCACATGCCACACTCTCTTGATTGTGGTGGTTTTCT
Source organism: Cheracebus regulus (assembly GCA_963574635.1). Lineage (NCBI taxonomy): Eukaryota > Metazoa > Chordata > Mammalia > Primates > Pitheciidae > Cheracebus > Cheracebus regulus. The sequence continues at coordinate 11,009 of CAUYQU010003988.1, forward strand.
ATTTTACAGTAAATCTTGTTCTTTTTTCTTTTTCTTTTCTTTTTTTTTTTTTGAGAAGGAGTCTTACTCTTGTTGCCCAGGCTGGAGTGCGATGACATGGTCTCGGCCCATTGCAACCTCCGCCTCCCAGGTTCAAGTGATTCTCCTGACTCAGCTTCCTGAGTAGCTGGGATTACAGGCATCTATCACCACACCTGGCTAACTTTTTTTGTATTTTTAGTAGAGAACAGGTTTCACAACATTGGCCAGGCTAGTCTTGAACTCCTGACTTCAGATGATCCACCCACCTTGGCCTCCCAAAGTGCTGGGATTACAAGTGTGAGCCACCACACCCAGCTGTTGCTCTGCCTTTCTAATGATGACTTCAGATATGAAGTTTTTAATACAGAAAAATTCAGTTTATCTCTTTTTTTCTTTCATAGTTTGTGGTTTTTTGTGTGGTACGCAATCTGCCTACTCTACATTGTGAAAATATTTTCTTCTTAAAACTTTACAGTTTCAGCTTCTACAATTCATTCTACAATCCATCTAAAATTAATGCTATGTCCACAGTAGGAGTTAGTAGTAGAGGTTCATTTTCTCTCATGTTTGTCCAGTTGAAAAATCTTTCCCTTCCCAATTGAACCATGTTGGTTGAAAAAACTTTGCTCTTTCCATTTTTGCAGTGTGTATCCTAGTACTTTGTAAATTAACTATTCTTATTATCTACTCAATGTTTTATAAATGTAAACGGGGAAATGTAATTTCTTTTAAAAGAGTTCTCTTACTTAATAAAGAAATAAGCCGGGCACAGTGGCTTACACCTGTAATCCCAGCACTTTGGGAGGGCAAAGCGGGTGGATCACGAGATCAAGAGATCGAGACCATCCTGGCCAACACGATGAAACCCCATCTCTACTAAAAATACAAATATGAGCCAGGAGTGGTGGCAGGGGCCTGTAGTCCCAGCTACTCAGCTGAGTCAGGAGAACCTCTTGACCCAGAGAAGTGGAGGCTGCAGTGAGCTGAGATGGAGCCTCTGCACTCTAGCTTGGGCAACAGAGCAAGGCTCTGTCTAAAAAAAAAAAAAAAAACAAGAAATAAAATGACTAATCTTTCTCGCCTATCAAACTGATATAGATCAAAACGAGGTAAAGTAATTATAAAGACAAGGTTGCTGTAAACATCTTGTGCACTGTCCCCAAAAAGCAGACAGCATGGGAGCTGACAGCCCCTTTAGATGAAAACATACATGCAGCCTACACAAGGCACTCAGATGCATTTCAGCTATTATCCCCTCATGAAACCCTCCCCTTGTGCAGTGTATAACCTGCACTGACACACACATATCTTGGGTGAAGTATGAAGTAATGGGAATTTGTATACCGTACTGTTCAGAGTATAAACTGGTACACAGTGGTGGAAGGTAATGTGGCAATACTATTATTTTAAATATACAATTCTATTAGGAACTTAGACTTCATAAATATTCACACAAGTATGCAAAGAGATATTCACAGATGATCCATGCTACTCCATTAGAAATAATGAAAAGTGGGAAACAGCCAAAACAATGTCAGTGGAAGCCTGGACAAATAAGTTATGGCATACCTAAACAATGAAACGCCATCATTATAATGAATGAGGAACTCAACACGCACTGACATGGAACAACTTCCAGGAAATACAAGCAGGGGAAAAGGATGAACATGCAATGCATTAGGAGAACATGCTGACACCATCTCACTGGAAAGGGAAAGAGATGCATGACCTGTGACAATGCAGTTCTATTCCTAGGCACAGACCCAAGGACCCTGTGCAAGACAAAGCGGATTTAGACGTTACTTCAAGTTAATGGAACTCTACCTTCCAGCTGCTCAGGCCAAAGCCTTAGCGTCACCCTCAACCTTCTTACTGCACTGTACACATTCCAAGTGTCAGTTCCACCTGCAGAACACACCCAGGATTTGAGCCCTTCCTCACTGACCACCTCCTTCCTCTCCAAGCCATGATCATTTCCCATGTGGGTGAACCCAGGGCTCTTAAGAACTGGTACATCCGCTCTGTCCTGCCTCTTGGAAATCTGTTTTTAACACGATAGCCACGATACTCCTATTAAAGCATAGGCCTGACCAAATCACTCCTCTGCTCAAAACCCTGACTCCCCACTTCACTCAGAAAAGCCCAAGTCCTTACTATGACAAAAGTACTTCACAGCTGGGACCCAGTCAGGCTGTGATCTGGTCTCCTACTGGCCCCACTTCTGGGCTCCCCTCACCCATGCTGGAACCCTGCTGTCCCTGAATATGCCAGATGCACTCCTGCCTTGAGGCCTTTGCACTTTTTCTTTCCCTGCCAGGGAGGCCCTGCCCTTAAACATCCATTCATCCTGCTCTCATTGCCTAAGGTTTCCTTTCACAGATGCTTTCTTAGGGGCTACTCTCCGTAGATCTTCCTCTAAAACCACCCATCCTTAGCATTTCTTATCTCCCACATATGATCACACTTACTATAGTATGGAACTCATCTTGTCTTTTGCCTGTCTGTTTCACCAGAATGCAAGCTCCCTCAGACTTGGGTTTTCATGTTTCATTTATTGCTGTATCCTGACATCACAGCACATAGTAAATGCCTAATACATTGTGGACTAAATAGGTGTAACAGTATGTGTAATAATAAGACCAAAGACATCTCTAAGTCTGGCCCCTGGGTAGAATTTATCTACCCAACAAAAGGGTATAGGTAGGACTCCGGACCATTCCATTTCCGAGGAAATCTTTTCTGGAGGGGTGGGGGAAGCTGTGTCCTTCCCATCATGAGCAGAGTAAAGCCCCTACCACTCACGTAGGAAAAATCTCTTCAACTCTACGCCTGAGGGTAATCAACAGGCAAAGCACAACACACTTACTGTTCCCTGTGAGATGATTAATGGAAAAACAGCCTCTGTTCAGAACATCTCAGTTGTTCTGGACAAAAAATAAAGATTCAGAATAAAGTTAATAAAGATGAAAATTTTAATTCACTTAAGGTTCTGAGAAAAAGTCTGATGGCTCGAGATTTCCGGGGGAAACAAGAGATGTGGATGTTTCGAAAAGATGGGGAAGGAGGTGTGTAGGGAGCCAGAAGTCAGAGGAGAGTGAAGGAGGTTTAAAATATTGATAACACAAAGAAAATTAGAGCAGGCCAACCAAACACACACAGTGGGACTATGGTCTGCATGGGGGCCCTACAGGCACACAGTAGATGACCAAGAAACATCAGTTTGTGGACTGAGTGAAAAAATAAATGAGTGAGCAAGTGAAAAGAGCAAACAAATGAGTGGGTGAAGGAGGAGCAAGCAATGGGAGAATGAATTCAGAAGAAAAACAGTGAGTGAGCGGATGATGTCCCCACTGTGTTCTCTGGTATCAATCTTCTTTCTTACATTTCTTAGCTGCTCATATGTTGGTTCATTTAGGGCTGGGAATCTGCCATTTGAGTGTGTTTTTTTTAAAAAAAAAAAAAGACTGGGATGGACTTTAGGGTATTGGCAAGAGTGTTAGTGCAACAATGGACCATGGAATATAAGCTGGACAAAAGAACCATGAAAAAAAGAGGGTTTATAGGATAGAAAGAAATAAGTAAACAGTTGAGGTGGTAGTCAGTAAATCTGGAAGGTGAAAGATTACGCTTAAGGAATGGGATGCCCGAATTCATGGTTTTAGACCACTGGAGTGGGTGGCTGAGACAGAGAAGAGGAGAGGAGGGAAGGAGAGCCTAGGAACAAAGAGGACAGTACTAAGGCCAGAGGCTCTAACTCCCACAGGTGGACACTGAAACCACCAGGCGACAGCAGGGATTGGGGTGGAGAAAATGACTGTGATTCTCTGCCCACTCTAACATCTGGTGAGCATGACCATGCGGGGGGTGACTGTGCAGAACAGGATCTGAGCTAGAAAAGGGGAACTTCACGCTTCACATTCTGTGCTTCAGGACTGCATAAATTTTTTGTTGTTGTTCATTTATAATGAGCATATGCTGCTTTACAATTAACAAAACCCACAAATCTGGAGGAGAGATAATATTAAAGTCAGAGACAAGAGTTTACAATACAGGAAAATCATTAATTTAAGAAGCACTAACAACAAATACTGCTTGAAATAGTTAGTGCTGAGTCTGACACTGAAACTAATTTTCTTTTTCTTCCCAATCACTAAATGAAAGACTATAAGGAAGGCCATCTGGCTTTTTGCTGAAAACTGTAACAATATTCTAAAGATCCTAAGGGGAAAATGTCAATATGCTAACAAGGATATTTACTGAAATAAATGGATACAGGATGTCTCCTCACCTAGGTACGGTGACTTTATTTCAAGAGCCAGAAGGATCCCCTGAATTATCTCCTGAATTATCCTTCATAGTGCCAGAGATGATTTTCACATTCTCATAGGGGAACTAAAAATGCAACTTTTATCTTGTTTCCTTGGGGGATGCACAATTTAAAAATGCTTTTCATAGAATTCCATTATCTTGGGATATCCTGGGAACTATTAGAGTTGAAGATAATTTTGGTAGAGCCTTAAATTTATTATGGCCCGCATTGCTAAGCCCACTGAGAACCAAATTACCAAAACAAATGTTAAGAAATTCAAATTTGATAGAAAATATTGTTTTATGAGGTATAAAAAGAATGCAATAAAAAAGATTTAGTAAATTCAATGCAAAGGAAAGACCCCAGAAGGATCTCTGTCAAGACTGAGCAGAATGTGTTATGTTTGACTACATACTCCCTTGTCAAATGTCAACTTTACAAAAGACAAGGAGCAACTTCTTACATATCCTCAACAGTGCCTATAGTTACAGCGAAATAACTATAGGCAATTAAAGTGTCCACAATAACACCGAAATCTGATGGAAAAAGTTAGAAATTCTTAAAGATATGTAGTACATAGACATGCTTCTTCAATATATTTCCTTTATAGAAATCATACAATCGCTGCAGACATAAAACTGAGTGGCAGCAACACTACGCTGGAGAGAAGACCCAGCCAGATTATTTACTTTCACCATTTCCCCAGCTGAACCCTCAGAGTCCTTCTCAGGGCCACTCTTTTGGCTTGTCCACTCAATCTGTCACTCACTCTTTTATTGATCCTAACCCTCTGTCCAGCTGTACAGACATCACCATAGGCAGCCTCAACATTTCTCACCTGTCTACTGAAACCCTTAGCTAGCTGTCCTCTCTTCAATGTGGACCCCAGTCAACCTACCTTTTATTCTGAATCAACAGCCTAATAAAAGGCTTCCTAAGGTCAGGTTCAAGATGAATTCTCTGTCCATCAGACTATGCTTAAACTTCAGTAATATCATGAATGTGCTTGAAAGAGCAGCTTAATCAAGGATTCAGAGTATGAACTGGCGGGCTGCCCCCAGATCAACTATGTGGAATTGCTTAACTTCTTACCTATGTTCTCTAAACTTTTAAAACCAAAAAGAGTTGAAAAGTAAGCAGAAGTATACTAAAGGCCTTCTGTTTTCATGCACATTCACAAAAAAGAAAATTAACAAAGTTATGTAGAATCTTGTTTATCTAAATTATTTTTTCTACAGTTCTTTTTCTAAGTTTAGAAAGCCCACCTTAAATCAAAGAATTGGGAGTATTACGTTTCTCCAAGACATGTGGCAGAAAGAGAAGGCCATTTATATAGTGATTTAAAATTGTGGTTACATATCGTCTCATCTTTTTAAAATCAATTTTAGGTTCAAAGTTAATGGCTTTTCCTTCGAGAGAAAGGCTATATTAAACATCTGCTGCTGTTTCAGGTCACCAACAGCCTCTACCACAGGTTTGAATTTGCATTTTGGCAGGAACAGACAGAAGTCAAAGGAAGATGAACAAAATGGCAGAGTAGGAAGGAGGCGGTCCCAGTACTGCAAAGCAACTAGGTGGGGTAAAGGGTGGTGCTGACTAGTTCTCACTGTGCTCCACAGGGGGTAGCCAGCGTTGCTGACATAAAACCATTTTGTACAGGGATGCTTGTATTAGCAGCCACTGGTTCAAAGGGGTGGCCGTGTAGGTAAGTTTGGGGGAAGGGGAAAGGGAGACAGGGAGCTATGCAAAGAAAAAAAAATTTCAACTGTATTCTCTATGTGTGCAGAGAAAAAATAATAATTCTCGGACATTTGTGTTTAAGATGATGGGAAAAAGAATATATTAAGAAAAAAAAAAATTCACATCAATTCCTCACTGCAGATGCAGCAGTAACACCGTACTTCAAGCATTACAGCTTTTTAAAAACTGTAACATATTTCCCTATTCTAAAATCCACATTTAATAGCGGCTATTGGGAGTAAATGTGAGACACCTAACATTTCTAGATATGGCCAACCATCTTTAAATGCAAAAAATTTGCTATAAAATTTATAATAATGAACTAGAAAATTCATAAATGTACAACATTATGTAATACCAACAGCATAATTACAAGCCTTAAATAAGTTTTACAAGCTGTCAACATTAAATAAATCTTAGAGTGGCAAAGAACTGCCACAATATAAGTTTAACAATTATTATGAGTTATCCTCACTATAACTAAAATAGAAAATTAATTTCTGCTTCAAAGACTGTAAAAATCAGTCTCTGGTCTAAAGTTACCAAACTTCTGTCAGAAAAACATATGGTCCATCAAACACACACTTGATAATTACACAAATGTAAAATAATATACAATAAATGACTAGACCCATGATATTCCAGAGAAGACTACCTCAAGGCCTTCCTAGCCCTCCAAATTCTCAAACACCACTGTGGTAGACACTGCAGTCATCATATGATAGCCACCTTCCCTGCTTCTGTGTTCATGCAGTCTCTGGTTTTTATCTGGACACATGGCTGAGCCATAACCCCCAGCCTCCCTTGCACTAGTGCTCTAGCCAACAAGGTGTGGGCAACGTGATGCATGTTAACTTTTGGGCTGTGCCACTGAGGCACAGGTTGTGTCTCACCAACCCCACCTACCCTTCAGCCTGGAGCACAAATGCAGCAGCTAATACACCCTTTTGGGCCACGCAGATAAGGCTACACTCTCGGGATGGCAGAACAACAGGACAGACTATGCTTGGCCCCTTGACAATGTTACGAGCAAAGTCATCATGCCAACTCAGGCTTTCAAGGGAGAAAGCCTGATTTGTATAAGCCACTATCACTAAATCTCTGACATATGCCACCAAACCTGTATATTTTAATTTCTTCAGGTTCCTCAGCTATAATGTGGCGTTAATAATAATACTTCTCTCTCAGATTACTGTGAGGATTAAATGTTTTAAATTAAAAAAAAGAAAAAAGCATCTATGTATGGATATTAGGCAATCTACTAGCCTCATTTTTCAGATGAATAAATTGTTTCTTCACACCAGCCTTCTGGGTGGGCAAGTCTCAAAAGTTATGGAGCTTTGCAGGGACTTGAAAAATAGATAAGGCCATACATGCTAAACTGGCAAATGATATGGTTCTGCTCAGCTGTTAACTTACATGCTGTGACTGATGTTACAATGGTTATTCTCTCTTTCAAGTTTCTGACTACAGGATTCACATCTCTTCCAGCCATCTTCTGTTTTAATCCAACTCCATCCAGGAGATCTCCAGTCCTGACCCAAAAATGGCATAGTTCTCCTATTAAAAAATTAATTTATGTTAAAAAGCATATATAATTCATATAAGTTTCTTTTCACTTAGAACATTTATTCATTAATTTTAAATATTAAAGTTCTTAACATTTAAATGTCTGCTCATTACTTCAATGTTGGCTGGACATTGGTGATAAATAACAATAACATAGTACTTTGGTTGTACCGAAGTGATAAAGTCGAGTAAGTACAGGTGGTTTTGCTGGCCCAGTACTGCGTATGTCATGAAATGTTTACCAGAGGTGACATTCAAGCTCATACCTGAAAAACAAGCAGGAGTCAGGGAGCGTGGAATAGGGAATATTATCCCAAACAAGTATTCTCGCTTTGCCGGAAGTTAGGAGCAACCAAAAATAAAACGTATTCATGTTCAGCAACTCTAAGTAGTTCAATTTGGTTGAAGCTTAGAACAGATGAGAGGGAGTGGGCCAGAATTAAGGATGGAGAAGTCATTTAAAGCCAGATCAGGTCAGAGGAGCTGGACGTTATTCTGAGGGAAATTAGGGGCCAAAAAAGGGATGTAACCTGGTAAGTGACTCAGTTAGATTTGTGGTTTACAAAAAACTATGTATCACACTGGGAGAATGGATGGGGTGAGGGTCACCGGGAGGAAAGGAGTCAGGACTGGAGGCTTCTGAATGTTGGCCTTTAAAGAGTGAGGGTGTACAGAGGCAAAAGAAACAGAAAAGCAGAGACTGCAGAAACATTTAGGAGAAAGAGTCAAACAGCACGGGAAGACTGGCTGGAAACATGAGGAGGAAATCAAGGAAGTTATCTAGATTTTGTTTTGTAGTCCCTGGTTCTGGGATAATGCACATGGAAGGAACAGCAGGATTTTATTACGAGAGGAGAGATAAGGGATGTTAATTTCAGCTTTGGACATGCCTATTCAGTTTGAAATACTAGACTCCAGTATAAAAATTATGACTTAAAAAATGATGCAACTACATGATTAACTTCACAAAGTTCACAATTTGATGAGACCTGGAATGCTAGTTTTCCCACTGACTTGATTTCTGCTCCTCTTGATCAGTGGTTTTCAACTATTGCTGTGCATTAACATCACAGGAAGCTTTAAAATTGCAAGTGCTTAGTCTCATCTTAGTTCAGTTAAATATGAATATCTGGGGGTGAAAACTAAGTTTAAGTAGTTTTTAAAGGTCCATAGGTGATTCTCATGCACAGTGGGACTATGCATGAGGCTAAGAACTGCCTCAGATGTTCACATTGCTGACTCAAAATGTCACATCCCAGAAAGGCCCTGTTCAAACAGTGCCCTTCCGCTGCTCAACTCCACCCCTACCAGTCTGTGCCATTATCTAGTACCTTCATAGCTGTAAGGGCTGTCTGAAATGATCAGTGTGTTCATGTTTTCCTCCAAGAGAATGCTATGCCTTGTTCAGCTCTGTATTCTATTATCTTGAACAATGCCAGGAATACAACAGGAGATCAGTAAATATTTATTGAATGAATAAATAAATATATAGATCCATGGTTCAGAACAGAGTTAGGCTGGAGAGAAATAGAGAAAAATCATGAGCATTTAGATATTAATCAAAACCACACAAATAATATAACAATATGTAGAGAGGGAAATCAAGAGAGTCAAGAAAATAACCGTAAGAAACATCACCATTTAAGGGACCAGCAGATGAAGATGAGCCAAGAAGGAAAACCAAAAAGGAAGAGCCAGAGAGGTAGAGGGAGAAGTAGGAAGTCAGGAGAAACATGTATTTCAAGAAAGAAATAATCAACAAAGATGAAAACGTTATAAAAAAGCCAAACATGGCAAGAGTTGAAAATATACATTGAATTTAGCTACAGAAAGGCAGCTGAATTACTCAAGCAAAAGTGGTTTCTGTAATGTTACTCTAATTTCATGTCCAAAACAGACTTAAGGGTATTTCATAATGTAGAATAGTTTCATCATAGAGAATAATGTAAAATATTTACATCATGGAGAATAAATGAGAGATGAACATCTCCAAATATCAACTCCCAATGATATTTAGTATAATTAACAAAAATCAAGCTATTAAATGGGCACTTACACAATCCTAGAAGAGACAAAAAAAAAAAAAAAAGTAAGGAAATTACATTGACTTCAACAATATTCCTGGATCAACCAAAAATGCTTAATTCCTGATGGTGTAGGAAATTTATAATGAAGTAATCTTTACATAAAGAGAATCTGAAAACCCTGCTAAACTGGCTTATAGTCAGAACATATCTTTTTCAGTCACATAATAATTAAATTGTTGCTTTAGAAAATACTTGAAATATTCCTTAAATTTCAGCACAATTTTGATAAACCTTGTCTCACAGACCTGCTTCACAACCACTGAACATCCTAAAATGCAAAACTCACTGCCCATGTTCAGTAAATCTAGAGTTATCTAAGACTGTCTCTAATAGCATACAGCTGATTTTATGATCTTCAAGAACATTCCCACCACAGGCGGCAGAGACCATGAAGTAGCAAATGACTGTTTGAAGTGGCACCTTGAGTCTCATAAAACATATACAACTGAAAAACTGCTCCTAGGAACATCTCTGATAACTGTCAAATTATCTCTCAATATCAACCTGAAACTGTGAATCCAGAAATCTATGTTTTAAAAAAGATCAAGTGGATAATCCTGAAAAATACTGCTAACAAACCAAATACAGGATTAGTTCAATGATAAACATTTGAGCACCAACTAAATGTCATTATTTTAGGTGTTCCTGCCGTCAAGAGTGTGTGATTTAGCTAAGGAACTAAAAAGGAACAATAGCAACACACACACACAAATTCTATACATATATAATAAACTGTGTCATATGTGGGTGTGTATGTATACATACATATACATATGTACAGTTTTGAGAGACTAACATAAATTTGAGCAGAAAACAAATCAGCTGGGAAAGCTCTGAGGAGAAACTTGATCTTGGTCTTAATGCATGGTTAGATTTTAAATGAATGGAGAGGTATGGGCAAAAAATATCAATCACGGGAATGGTGGGTGAATAAGTATAAAGGTCAAAAAGTATGTGACAATTTGAGAAAAATAAGCAGAAAAGGTTGGATAAAATGGAGATAGTTTAAGGGAGGATTGGTACATAAGCTGGAAAAGTGACTAGAAGCCAGATCATAGAAGAATATCAAAGGTATTTAGGCTTTATTCTGTAAGTAATTAAAAGTTTTTCAGCAATAGATGAGTGTGAGCAGTGTTGTTCTGGAATAATAATTTTCTAGGGCTTGTAGGATAGATCAAATGAAAAACATGGAGACAGAAAAAAACAACTAGGCAACAAACATTTTGCCAACAGAACCTTAACTAGATGACTGTCTAATGTACACCTTGGTATCCTGAGCTAACAAAATATTTTAAAACCTGATGAGACACAAACATTGTACTTATCTATTTAGACACTAGGCCCACTCATCATTTAATACACTTATCTTCTAGTTACACAAACAATCCCCTTAACATTTACATAAAGAGCCTGCCTGGTGTTTCCATTAATATAACCAATTGTTTTACAACTACCTAAACTCTACAGGTAAGTCCTTTTAGTAACTCATTGAGAAATGAATAGTTTGGTCTGAATTTCTTAGCTGCTAAGTTTGATTTTGTAAGAGTTGAAAGGAATGAGATGCAGCTAATGAACCATGGAAATAAAAAATAGTCCACGCCCAAGGGTTTTATTTTCAGCACAGAGGAAAAGATTTGTTTCTCTGAAGATGTGTGTACTTCACAGATTTGTCTTGGTATGCTATTTGGATCACAATGAAGTTTTATCTTAAAGCATAATCTATACATTTCATGAACTAAAGCACAAACTCTGGATTAATATTTATTTAAAAATAATAACAAAAGAAAGACAAGTTGCAATTTAAAAGGTCTGGGGTTTGGATCTCAAGTTTTCAAAAATACTCCCAATCTGAGGCATCCGAGTTTGTAGATCAGTGAACAATATTACTAAAGTTGTATAGAATGATGAAGACCCACTGCTTTTAATGGGAATTTACTTGTTCAGCTAAAAAAAATTTGAATTGCTAGAGTTGTATACACTTATTTTAGTTAAAATTACCTTTGTTTTGGGAATTTGCAAATAAAAAAAACTAGAAATTACTCGTGAAAATTAGTAAATTTTTAAGAGCAAGCACTCAAAAGGTATAACTTGTATAATCTGCAAATTTTAAGCAGATTTTATGCCAACTTATTTCAGAGAGCCTACAATGATGAACTATTTAAATTTTTCCCTTAATTTCCATTTCAAATGGTCGGACACGTGGGTGGGGTACTTCAGTAGAAAAGGATTTCATGAAGTTCACTTGCTGGTGGAAACTTTTGGTATGAGAGAATCAGAACAGAAAAAGGTCTTTCCTTGAACAAGGATATTCTTTCTTAACAATGATAATGGCAAACATTTATTAGAGCTTACTATAGTCTAGGCATTACTCTAAACAATCTATGTATATTGTCTCATTTAATCCGCACAGTGTCCTCAAAGGTAGAAAACGTTCTTGTTTATAAGTTTAATTAACTATTTTATAGATGAAGACATTGAGGCAAAGAGTTTAGTGGAGCTGGGATTCAAAATGATGGAGTCTCACTCCAGGATTCATGCGCCTAACCACTATATATTTATAATAACAGTTCTTGAAAACCCTATTAAAACAGATGCCATTAAATTATAACTTTTTTTTTTTTTTTTTTTTTTTTACCATTTTTTACCGTCTATTACATATGACTAATGATCTCAAGTAACGATGGATCTAAATATAAAGGCACTAAGAGAAGGAAAACAAGACAGGTAAGAAAACTCCAAACCATTTTAAAAAACCACGTGTTTCACTATGTGTTTTGCTTAAAAGTGTGGACAAATTTGATCCAGGAAGGACATCAAAAAATGGCAAACTGAGGGCCAAGAGTCAGAAATAAGATTTACTCTAAGAAGGACTGAGATAATCAGGTTCCTCATGGAAAAGAAAAACATGTAAAGATGAGGAAAAAACAGAACATGAAAGGGTAAACGTCTTTTCTGATTAGGGCCTGATGGTAAGGATTTGGAGGCGGCAAGAGACAGCTTTATAAGGGAAGAAATGGTTCTCCAGATTCTTTAATTTTCAAGATGAGTTTGAACAGGCCCAAGGATAGAGATGGAATCTGAGAAAAAGGTCAAAGTGAGTTTACTGTGAGGGAAGGATGCAAAATTCCTAAGTGTCTGCTGCAAGAAAAATAAGCATGGGAAGGAGAAGCCAGAGTCAGAGCCAGCCGCAGACCAGGAGCCGGGAAAAGAGTAAGTTAAGGTCAGCAGCAGATGGGGCAGAGTGGCCTGGAGCCATGCGGGGTCACACCCGAGCAGGTTTCCACCGGCGAAGACGCAAGCGCCGGGCCAAAGGGCAAACGCGGGCAGGAGGAGTCCTCGAATACCTTGCCCAGCGAGGCGGACAGGAGCTCGGGCCTGCCAGGGAGCCCAGGCAGGTCGGGGCGGGAAGAGTCGCAGAAGGTGGGCAGGGGCGGCGCCTGAGGAGACGCGGTGCACCTGTGGGCGGCCCCCGTGCCCACCTGACTCGCCCGCGGCTCCCAGACCCTCTGCGCCCGCCTGCAGCACCCCTAGACCCCACCAGACGCGCCCGCGGACCCCCGTCCCCGCCGGACGCGCCCAGGGCTGGCAGTCCTCACCAGACGTGCCCGCGGCCCCCAGTATTCACCTAACGCTCCCGCCGACCCCGTCCGCACCTGACGCGCCCGCGGCAGCCTGTACCTACCTAGCGTGCC
>CAUYQU010003990.1:0-29983 GCA_963574635.1 Cheracebus regulus
ACCCAGATCCCCCCTTTAGGATTGATGGACTCACTCTTCATCTGCTGGGAGCTCCCAGCTAAGACCCCTCCCAGGACTTGTCCTTGGTTGAAGAGAGATACTTTGCCCAAGGTCAAACATGACCACTTCAGCCTGAGTCCACTGGACTGGTTGATGGGCAGGTATGACGGTACAGCCTACCTCCCTTAATTTGGGACAACTCTGAAGGGCATCCCAGGTTCAGAGTCCCCTTAGGATCAGAGAATCTGCTGAGGGAGGCTTCTGTTGTGACTGCATTACAGTTCAATGTCTCCCTCTATCCAGTTTGCTTCCCTTGCAGCCTCACAGGTCCCCATCCCAAGAGCACTCCAGCATGCACGGCTCGGAGTCTCAGAGAACCCAATGTTGACAAATAAAATTATTGGAGTTTATATGTTCTGGTTGATATTCACTCTTCAATGAGCAGACTTTACAATAGGAATTATAAAAGAAAGAAAGAGTGAGAGAGAGAGAGAGAGAGAGAGAGAGAAAGAAAGAGAGAAAGAAAGAAAGATATTTTATGCTTAAATTAGAAAATATGTAGGCCCATAGGGCACAGTTGCTCATGTCTGTAATCAGCACTTTGGGCAGCTGAGACAGGTGGATCACTTGAGGTCAGGAGTTCAAGACCAGCCTGTCCAACATGGTGAAACCCTATCTCTACTAAAAATACAAAAATTAGCTGGGCATGGTGGCAGGTGCCTGTAATCCCAGCTACTCGGAAGGCTGAGGCAGGAGAATCACTTGAACCTGGGAGGCAGAGGTTGCAATGAGTCAAGATCTCACCACCACACTCCAGCCTGGGTGACAGAGTGAGGTACCATCTCAAAAAAAAGAAAAAAGAAAAAAAAGTTGGCCCAATTATATCTATAAAAGATTCAAGAAAAGAAAGAAAAGACATTAAATATCAACTAGATAGTAGACAGGTGTATTCACATCCAGAATTTCCTTTCAGATTTCTTTTTTGTTTTCTACACCTTTAAGGGAAGAAAGGCTGCCATAGTGTGTCCTGATATGGTTGGCAAGCCACTGGAAACTCAAGTCTGCCCAAATAACAAATTCTACACCCATAGCCTAGAGGAGATGGAGGGAAATTGTGTAGAGCAGGGGTGATGGCCCTCCATTCAGATTAGATGACTTGCATAAAAGGTCAGGAATCACAAACTACATGCCTGCAGAGGGCCAGCTGGGAACGTGAATAAAGTACACGTGATGCCAAGTTGCTCGGACTGTGATCAAGCATGACATCAGCTTAATTACTTTTCCTTTTATTTTTATTATTAAATTTTTGATACTAATACCTGAGTACATTTTTCTTTTATTTTGGGGGGGGGGGGATGAGGGCTGGGGGACAGGGTCTCACTTTGTTGCCCAGGCTGGAGTATAGTGGCATAATCATGGCTCACTGCAGCCTTGACCTCCCAGGCTCAGGTGACCCTCCCACCTCAGCCTCTAGAGTAGCTGGGACTACAGGCGTGCGCCACCACACCAGCTAATATACATACATATATTTGTATTTTTTCGTAGAGGTGTTTCGCCATGTTGCTCTGGCTAGCTGTGAGTACATTTTTCTTAAAAAAAAAAAAATTTCAGTAAAATTTGAAGTCCCTTTTGACCTACCATTTTCTCCTCATTAAGATGATTACTTGGAGGTGAAGAAAAAAAAAGACTTACTAAGTCCTATCTATTCTACCTACCCAATATCTCTTAAGTACATTCACTTCTCTCTACCCATTGCTACCTCCAGTGTAGACAAGCTTCATCTACCAGCTGGTCTCCCTACCTCTGCTCATGCCCCTCCAGTCCACTTGCCAAGCCTAAGCCAGGCCCTCGGGGACCTGCTCTCTAAGTCTGCAGCCTCTTCTCCCAGCCTATTCCCCTCCCACTCCACATTACAGTCAGCTTTAACCTCTTGAAGTTACTCGGCCCGGCCCATACTGCATTGGCTCTGGGACTTTGCATAAGCCGTTCCACTGCAGGCTTAGTCAGTCCCAGCTGATCTTCATCTCCACCGTCTGCTCATCTTTCAGGTCTCAGTTTATAGGGCACTTCTTCTGGGTCGTCTTTGTGTGCCCCCCACCTCACCTGCTTCTCAAATACCTTCTCCTTCCCCTGTTGTGACACTTATGGCAACTTATTTTGATTTTTTGTTGTTGTTGTTTCTCCTCTGTTAGACCTGGAGTCTATGAAAACAGGAACAGTGTTTTGCTCACTGTCCTATCCGGCGTGTAGCACCCTGCCTGCCACACAGGGAACACTCTTTAAATAGACGTTGAATACATGTTGGGAGGGAGGAAATGAGAATGGATCAGGTAACTTACAAACGGATTATTTGACTATGGACCCTGAGTCTCATGACAGGAGGAAGGAAAGGAGATTTCACAATCTCCTTTCCTTCTTTAAATAGCAGTAGGAGGAGTTGTTTTTCAATTTACCTCTGTGAGCCCTTACTTGTAAGCAATGCATACTTGTATCTCAGAAATTATTTTACCTTATATTATGTTTTATTAAAGGTTTATCAACTTGCAGATCTGAATTCTTTACATCAGCAACTTTAGGGTATTCCTCTGTCTCTTCCACACTATCATACTTTGTCAGACTTTTTTCAATTACAAACATTTATTGAGCTCTTATGTAGTAGTTCCAGGGGTGCAAAGATAATTATGATCTTAATTTCAAAGATTTCCCTAATAGAGGAGAAAATGAATTAAACCATATCTGCCAGGCATGGTGGCTCACACCTGTAATCCCAGCACTTTGAAAGGCTAAGGTGGGAGGATCGCTTGAGCTCAGGAGTTTGAGATCCACCTGGGCAACAGAGTGGAATACCATCTCTACAAACAATTAGCTGGGCATGGTACAACTGTAGTCCCAGTTACTTGGGAGGCTGAAATGGGAGGATCGCTTGAGCCCAGGAGGTCGATGCTGCAGTGAGCTGTGATCATGCCACTGTACTCCAGCCTGGGAGACAGCAGAACCCTGTCTCAAAAAAAAAAAAAATTGAATGCTATCATACTATGTACTAAATACCCTGATAATTGTATATACAGGCTCCTATGGGAGCTGTAGAAGGGAGCAGCTAACTTTGCAGAGGGAAGGTAACAGAAAAGAAGTGCTACCTACACTGAGTCTTGATGGATAAGCAGGAGTTTTCCAGGTGACCAGGGGGTGAGAGAGCATGAAACAACCTGGGCAAAGGTAATGAGACATGAGCATATGGGTGTCTTTAGGGATTTTCCATAGATCAGTGTAGTTAGAGGAAAGAGGGCAGGAGGTAGAGATAACATGAGAAAGCCAGCAGGAGTGGGACCTGGAGGGACCTCAGGACCTCCCAAATAAGGAGAGTGGATTCTATCACCGAGATGAACAGCCCAGAAGGATCTTAAACAGGATGGCAACAAGAAGTTGGATGATGGAGAAGTTGATACATTAGAAGCAGGAAGAGACTCAAGGGCATGACATTGGTCAGGAGGCTATAGCAATAATCTAGGTAGGAAATAATGAAGACGTGAGCCAAGGCAGTGGCATGGGAGTGATGCTACCATTTCTACGGCAGTCATATTTTTGTAAACTTTCTGGAGTGCTGAAGGACTAGAGAGCAACCAGACAAAAAAATTTTTTTAAATGTAAAGGAGGGGAAAAAGGGTTCCCAGGGCAAAAGAGAAAAAAGGTGACTTGATGTGGTTGAAATAGCACATTAAAGAATAATAACCAACTGGAAACTCCAAGATAACTGTTCAAGAAAGAAAGTACAATTATAGCATTTTACTTGGCTCTGCAGTGAATATTTTCATAGTCATTATTATGTTGATTCTGATTATTTTGGTTTTCAGCTTCTAGAGCCAATCCATAAGGCTGGGAAGACAGAATAATGATACCAGAATAAATATAAATGCTGTTACCCTAGACAATGTAAAGGAAAGATAACAACTGTCAGAAATGGACAGGGTGAAATGGAAGTAAGGATCAAAATTTATAGGCTAAGAAGTAGCAGGAAATGCATATTTTTTGGTGATGGAGAGGTAACTGCCAGAAGAAATAGCTTTTTAAAAATTGGCAATGGTTGCCTCTAGGCAGTAGCTTTAGTTGTGAGGAGGCCTGGGTAAGGGCTTGTTGATTTTCCTTATAAATCCTTTTGTACTATTTGATTTATTATTACCAGGTACATGAGTGTTTTGATTAAAATATTTTTTAATTTTAAATGCATTTATCCTCGTGATATTTATTGTCTTCATGGAGATATCATACATAAGCATTGGAAAAACAAAGCATATAAGATAAATTAGGTATAGCCTCCCCAATAATTTCCTGGCATATTTAGTCACCTTCCTATTAAGAGTAAGTATACTCACTTCAGTTATCACAATTCAAGACAAGTAGGCTTAAAAGCAGTCTCATCTATGGCTTAAAGGCACAAAATCCAAGTGGCAAGCATGAAATGTGGTTTGCATATTAAATCGGTGCCTTTAAAATTTTTGACCTTAAGCCAGTAAGAAATACATTTGTGTGTGACTCAATACCCACACACCTATATAACTAAAACAAAACTTTTAAAAAGGAACAGCCCTGTATATGTGCCACATTTTCTTTATCCAGTCTAATATTGAAGGACATTTGGGTTGGTTCCAAATCTTTGCTATTGCGAATAGTGCTGCAATAAACATATGTGTGCATGTGTCTCTATAATAGAATGATTTATAATCCTTTGGGTATATACCCAGTAATGGGATTGCTAGGTCAAATGAGATTTCTAGTTCTAGATCCTTGATGAATCACCACACTATCTTCCACAATGGTTGAACTAATTTACACTCCCACCAACAGTGTAAAAGCATTTCTATTTCTCCACATCCTTTCTAGCATCTGTTGGCACATGTATCCCAGAACTTAAAGAACTTTTTTTTAATCTAAAAAAAAAAGAAAAGAAAAGCCCTGTTCATCTATTAGGAATAGTTTCTATTAGCAATGTTACAGAAATACTGCTATGTGGAAGAAGCAATATTAAGAGTAGTGTGTACTAGGCATTCTTCAAGGAGTTTCATAACATTTGTTGGTAAGATTCTGCCACCACTCTTGAGATGGGTACTATTTTTACTTTCATTTTAGAGATTCATAAAATGATGCTTAGAGAGGTTAAGAACTTCTCAAGATAAGCAGTAGAATTGTCAGTAGAATTGTTACCTTTTACTAAGATGTGCTCCAAAATTTCTATTTCCTTCTTGTAAGTATTTCTCATTTTTTAAAATATCACTCACTTTAAATGGTTTTAACAATCCACTACTGTAATTATGACCCACAGGTTGGAAAACACTGCTCTAAATTACTCCTTTTTTTCCTCAGATAAGATAATGTACTTATGAAATTTAGAGCTTATTTCTCAGATCAGTTAAACCTTCCTAGGAAACAACTTGTTACTGATGCATAATAAAAAAATTGTTATATAAAGTTAGCTTCTATCATCTTTCTTAATTAGCATGGCTCCCTTCATTTCTCTTCTCATTCCTTAAATTTTTCTTTTTTTTTTTTTTTCGTCACTGGTCCTGTGTGGCACATATTAGGAATAGCTAAATTTATTTCTGTAGTATATTTAGATATATATCAGTTATAGGCTGACATTTCTTGGGTTTTGCCCATATGTCCATTGGTTTGCACTTGCCACAAGAAGTACAGATTTCACCCAACCATCTGCTATGCTTGCGAAACCATCAAAACCCAACCTTCCCCCAAATATTGGAATCTTGTGACTTTTTTCAAATGTAGCAAATTTCATGTTTAAAATGCATAACAGAGCCAGGTGCAGTGGCTCACACCTATAATCCGAGCACTTTGAGAGGCCACGATGGAAGGATTGCTTGAGGCCAGGAGTTCAAGATGAGCCTGGTCAACATAGTGAGACCCTATATCCACTAAAATAATAATAATATAAAATGCATAATGATAAATATCATTTGTCACATCCATACATTTAAGCAAAAAATTATGCTGAAAATAAAATTATGATGCTTATGGAAGCACTAATAGAACTTTCATAGACTGATTTAGTTTGCTTGGTTTTCTTTCTTATTAAATTAAGAACTACAAGCAGCTGTTGAAGAGATACTGCCAAGCCTTAAAAAAGATGTGTCCATCTATTATGTGAGCAGAACTTCTAACACAGATGGGGTTCACTCTTTTCTGGACAAAGTGGATGAAGTATCAACTGAACCTATCCCAGAGTCATGGAGGTCTGAAGTCACTTTTTCCACTCCTGCCTTATACATTTACACTTCTGGAACCACAGGTAAAAATAAAGGGAGGATTCTCAAAAAGAACTGGATCTGAAGGTGTTAAATGTTGGCATGGGTTTTCAAATCTCTTTCTTTGGCAAAATCTATTCAATAACTAATATTTTAGGAGATTTAGTTATTTGCCTGTGGGAACTGATTTTATTTCATAGCATATGATCCCATTTAGGTTTCTCCAAGCTATGCATATTTTCCCCAGTACGTATAGAACACATAAAGAGGTTAACCAAGAACTACAAAAGTAGTTATGATGATGGATAAGATTTGGCACTGATTGGCTAGTTGGAATTTTTCCCATGCTTGTTGTATTTTGATTATATTACATCCATAGTTCATACAGACTGTATAATTGATTATAAATGGAACACAGGAGAAGACCAGTAGGCAATGATTGGGTTCTATTTATATAAATGTTTTGACCACTATCTTCCCCATGCAACACCAGCTTGGAGCTGTTTGGTACTGTGGCTGTGGGGTGGCTCTATCATAAGGCCTAAAATACTGTATTTCATCAAATCTAGGATGCCTTCAACTGTAAGCTGTACCATTATGAGTCAGTAAGAAGAAATACTGCCAGTTAAAAATGTTATAGGAACAGTACTATATGGAAGAAGCAATATTAACGGTAGTATGTACTGGACATTCTTCAAGCTTTACAACATTTGTTGATAAGATTTTGCCCCCACTCCTGACATGGGTACTATTTTTATTTCCATTTTAGATATTCAGAAAATGATGCTTAGAGAGGTTAAGAATTTCCCAACATAAGCAGCAGAACTGTCAGGATTCACCTTGCAGGCTGATTCCACAGCTCATACAATTGACAGCTCTATCCCAGTACCTCCTTGTTTATTCATGTGATAGATATTTAGTGTCTGCCTACTATAGGCCAGAGAAGTCAAAATGTGCTAATATGGAGCCTAAGGGATATATTTAAAAGAAGGACAGGAAGCCAGCCCCAGAATGCCAATTATTATTAATATTGGAAAATTCAATCTATGAGGTTTTTACCTCTCTTGATTAAAATTTCAATTTAATTTAAGCAGGTAATGCATGTGTTCTCCTTGTTAAATAAACAATAGACAAGGCTAAAATTTCCTTTGAGCCTTTTATCTCAACTGCAGCTGACCGGAGCTGTCTCCTTCACCTCAATAGGCCCTTAGCACCTACCTGAGCTCACAGTTCTTGGACCTGAGTTTAACCCTATTGCTGGCTTCACTTCACACAGTCAATTTTGCTAAATATTTTCTTTAAGTAAATGAAAAGAAGCCAGGAATGACATATTAAAACTGGTGACCAAAACATAATGTCTTTTTTCATTTTTTTATTTTTATTGCCAGGCCAACAGAAAGGTAAGATAGCACAATTAACCAATTGCTTCTGCTGCATGCAGACACTCCTTTAATTTATGGGACTTTTATCATCATTTCTTAATAGAATGGTAAAATTAAATTATAAATGTTTATTTGGGAAAGAATTGAGCCCTTGGTTAATGAGAGGGAATTCTAGTGTTAGTACTGTGAAAATATGTATGAAACTGTTATAATGCATGTTTTCACAATCAAATAGAAAACCCCTTTTAGGGAGAAAAAAAGAGAATGAGCATTCTCTGATTTAATCTCATAAGCCAGAATTTATATTTAATTGGAAGACAATTGGATGGGCATTTATTTTACTTTTTTCATTTTCTCTGAAGAAAATATTTGCTACACCAACCACAGTGACTCACACCTATAACCCCAGAACTTTGGGAGGTCGAGTCAGGAGGATCACTTGAGCCCAGGAGTTTGACACCAGGCTGAGCAACATAGTGAGACCCCATCTTTATGAAAACATTAAAAAAACAGCTGGCATAGTGTACACCTTGTAGTCCTAGCTACTTGGGATTCTGAGGCAGAAGGATCACTTGAGCCCAGGAGTGTGAGTATACAGTGACATGCCACTGCACCCCATGCTGAGCAACAGAGCAAGACACTGTCTCTAGAAAAAAAAATGCTAAGTTACTCTTGTAAACATTAATTAAAAGAATTCACTTAAGCAGTTGGAGAACAAATGTACCTGTTCCTCAAAGGAAGTCATTAGTACAAAATTATATAATAGTTACCAGATATTCTTATGTCTTCATTAATACAAAATCTTAATTTAGGAAAGTTCTGAAAGTACTTCAAGGCAATAAGATGACCATTTCTTGTTAAAAAAATTCAGAGGCCAGGCATGATGACTCGTACCTATCATCTCAACACTTTGAGTCCAAGGTGGGAGGATCACTTGAAGCCAAGAGTTCAAGATCATTCTGGGCAATAAAGCAAAACCTTGTCTCTAAAAAAATGTAAATAAATAAATAAAGCATTCAGGCATGATGGTGCACACCTGTGGTCCCAGCTACTTGGGGGACTGAGACAGAAGGATCACTTGAGCTGAGGCTGTAGTGAGCCTTGAACACCACCATACTCCAGGCTGGCAACAGAATAAAAGCCCATCTCAACAAAACAACAAAAACAACAACAAAAAACCACATAAAACAAAACAAAAAACGGGCCCATTGTCAAAGAAAATGAATTTTGAATTGTGTTTACAATAATGGTAGGTTGCTAGCCATACTTGTCTGCCTTGTAACAAGATGCTACTATTTGGCAATAGCTGGTGAAGGTACCATCAAGTATTGAAGAATCCGAGTCAACAGAGATCTGTCTTCCTCTTCACAAAGCCTACTTTCCCACTTGGATCTTAAACTCTTAGCCCCCTTCTCAGTGACTTCATGCCTTCCCAATTGAATTTATCTTCCATGGGAAACAATGTAAGTGTACACACACAGAAGAAAATCTTACAAAAAGCGCATACAAATTATGGTTAAGAAAATGCAAATGTATTTAGTCTAATGTACCAAAACTATACTGAGATACGATTTTCCACCTTTCAGATTGGCAAAGGTCCTAACATTTGAGAGCACACATTGACAAGGCTAGGCGGAAACAGGTACACTCATATATTGCTGATAGGAGAATGAATGGGGACAGCCATTATAACTGGCAGTGTGGCAGTTATCTATCAAGATTACAAAGGCTTTTTTTTTTTTTTGAGACAAAGACTCATTCGGTTGCCCAGGCTGGAGTACAGTGGCAGGATCATGGTTCACTATAGCCTCAACCTCCTGGTCTCAAGTGATCCTTCCACCTCAGCCCCCCAAGTAGCTAGGAATACAGGTGCATGCCATCATGCCCAGCTAATTTTTTTTTTACTTTTTGTAGGGAAGGGGTCTCATCATTGTTGCCCAGACTGGTGCCAAACTCCCGGGCTCAAGAAATCCTCCTGCCTCAGCCTCCCAAAGTGCTGGGATTATAGGACTTGACAACTTTTATCTTTTGACACAACAATCTCACTTCAGTGAATTTATCCAAAAGATATGGTGTCATACATAGTACGAACTGCCATGTGGATGAGGTTATTCACTGCAGCATCATTTGTAACAGCAAATAGTATAAATAAATTATAATAAATTTATAAAAGAACTTGAGGCAGCTGAGAAAAATAAATAATAAATAAGGAAAATCTCTCTGTACAAACATGAACAAATCTCTAACAAACATTGCTAAGCAGCAGAAATAAAAAACATGCAGAAGAGTGCATATTTTTTTAATGGAAAAGGCAAGAACATATGAGCAAATGTTCATATTTGCTTTATTTGTATAAAGAAAGTCTAGTACATAAGAAATCTCTCTGATTCTCAGCCTTCATATCTGTGGAATGGAGAATATAATTCTTTTTATGTCATACATAAACTTGTTATGGAAATTAAATGAAATTTTTTAAATATCTTGCAAAATGGTAGCCACAGAGCAGAAACTCAATGGACATTCATTCCTCTGTCTTCTCCTTCTCTTCAGATTACTACTGTTATAACCATCTAACTCAGGAGTCAGCAAACTATGGCTTGTGGGCCAAATACAGCCTCCCACCGGTTTTTGTAAATAAAGTTTTATTGGAACACAGCCACACTCCATTTATGTATGTATATGGCTGCTTTTGACCATAACAGCAGAGTTGAGTCATTGCAACAGAGAATGTATGATCCACAAAGCCTAAAACATTTACTCTCTGGTCCTTTATAGAAAAAAATTTGTCATCTCCTGGTCTAACTGGTCATGGCCCTTCCCAGTGCAGTTCTCAAAATACAGGATGATGAATCTTCCTAAGCCAGACTTCTATCCTACAATGTAAATGCCCAATCTTAGTTAACTCATGCCTTCTCTTGTATCTTTGCAAAGGTCTTCCAAAAGCAGCCGTGATCAATCATCAGCGCATATGGTATGGAACTGGCCTCACTCGTGTAAGCGGATTGAAGGCAGATGATGTCATCTATATCACTCTGCCCTTGTACCACAGTGCTGCACTAATGATTGGCATCCACGGATGTATTGTGGCTGGTAAGCTTTTTCTACAAAGTGTTGGAGACAAGTGCACATTCATATTTTCTCACAAGGAAAAGTAACATAAAATTTGGCTACTTTGCTGTCTGCTAGGAACAGTCTTCAATTTTGCATTAACAATAAAGCTATTTGACTCACACATTGCAAGCAAGCATCTAAAATAATTTGTTTTTTTTCATGCCTCCTCATCTAATAATATAATGCTATAATCGTTCAGTATATCAAGAGAGAAACTTCTTTAAAATATTTTAGGGCTGGGTGCAATGGCTCACACCTGTATGCCCAGCACTTTGGGAGGCCAAGGCAGGAGGATTGCTTGAGACCAGGAGTTCAAGACCAGCCTGGGCAACATAGCAAGACCTCATCTCTGCAAGAAAAAAAAAAAAAAAATTAGCCGGGCATAGTGGCTCAAGTCTGTAGTCCCAGCTACCCAGGAGGCTAAAGTAGGACAATTGCTTGAGTCCAAGAGTTCAAGATTGCAGTGAGCTATGATTGCACCACTGCACTCCAGCCTGGGTGACAGAGTGAGATCTCAACTGTAAAAAAAACAAAACAAAACAAAAACACCTTTATCTGGACTCGAGTCTTAGATTCTATGCCATGTCATTTCTATCTTTAGAAACTTGCATGTTGATCTCCATCAGCGTCTTATTTAAACTTCTTCAGTTGTCTTCACTCTTCTGTAGTCTCCCCTGTTTCCACAGTTTTTCAGCTCTACCGGAAGAAGAGAAGATGGCAACTCCATCAGAATACTTGGTTTGGCTTGACGTCTCTTCTCTTTCCTTCTCAAACTTTACTATAGAAATTGGAGTTGCCATCCTCTCTCCTTCCAGGAGGATTTATGTCACTTGTATACATTACAGCAAAATTCAATAGCCACATCTTCCAGGAAGCTATCTGTAGCTTTCTGAATGAAATAAAAAACAACTTTTTCTCTCATATGGCATTTCATTTTAAATAATCATATATGTATATATAAAAATACATACACATATGTATATACACACACACATATATACATGTGTGTATCTGCATGTATAGATAGATATTTGTGTCCCCCAAAAATGTATATGTTGATATCCTAACCCCCAAATGATGGTATTAGCAGGTAGGGCCTTTGGGAGGTAATTGGGTCATGACAGCGGAGCCTTCCTGAAAGGGTAGTGCCCTTATCAGAAGAGAGAGGAGAGAGCTTCTTTCCTGACTCTGTTCTCTTCCATGTAAGGACACAGGAAATTATGACCATCCGCAAACCAGGAAAAATGCCCTCAACAGACACCCGATCTCTTGCACCTCCAGAACTGCAAGAGATAAATGTTTTTTAAGCCACCCAGTCTGTACTGTTTTGTTATCAGCAGCTCAAATACACACACACACACACACACACACACACACACACACACAATCCAAAAATTTCAAACCCAAAATGCTCTAAAATGTCAAACTTTTTGAGCACCATGACACCACAAGTGGAAAATACTATACATAAATACTTAACACAAACTTTGTTTTATGCACAAAATTATTTAAAATATTGCAGGCATTGGCCAGGCATCGTGGCTTATGCCTGTAATCCCAGCACTTTGAGAGGTTGAGGTGGGCGAATCACTTGAGATCAGGAATTTCAGACCAGCCTGGTAAACATGACAAAACACCATATCTTCTAAAAAAAGTACAGATGTTAGCCTGGTGTGATGATGCCAGGCTGTAATCCCAGCTACTCAGAGGCTGAGGCATGAGAATCACTTGAACCCAGGAGGTGGACGTTGCAGTGAGCCAAGATTGCACCACTGCACTCCAGCCTGGGTAATAGAGCAAGACTCTGTCTCAAATACATACATAGATATATATATCTCAAATACATATATATATATATGTATTTATATATGTGTATTCATATATATCCCAAATACATATATATATATATATATATATACACACACACACACAAACACATATATACATACTCTTACTTGCAGTAAGTGAATCAAATGAGGTCCTAAAGGAGAGGGAGAGAGATTTTATGCCGTGTGTGTGTGTGTATCTCAAATATATATATATATGTATATGTATCCATTTATATATAGATATATATATCTCAAATACATATATATTTATATGTGTGTATATATGTATATGTATTTGATATATATATAAATACATATATACATATTGAGATTATATATAAATACACATATAAATATGTATTTGAGATATATATATATAAATGAATACATATATATATATTTGAGATACACACACAGACACACACACACACACACACAGCATGAAATCTCTCGCCTTCTCTCTTAGGACCTCATTTGATTCTCTTACTGCAAGCTGACTTTTATTAAAATGACTTTTGTACGAGTCTTTTCCTCCATAGATTGGAAGCCCCTATAGAACAAAACCATGTCTTACTCGTTTTTTTGCATTGAATATAAGGTACTCAATATTTGTTTGCAAATATAATTTATTTTTAAATGTCTACCTTTTGAAGACGACAAATTAAGCATAACTGGGAGAATTTTTTGTAGCATTTCTTTCTTGATACTTTCTATGCTGTCTCTGTAGGTGCTACTCTTGCCTTGCGGTCTAAATTTTCAGCCAGCCAGTTTTGGGATGACTGCAGAAAATACAATGTCACTGTCATTCAGTATATTGGTGAACTGCTTCGGTATTTATGCAACTCACCACAGGTAACACTCCCCCCATTTTAATATTATTTTGAAACCGTTAAGATGGAAATTCAAGTCACTTTGGGTTGTACTAGGCTTCAGCTGACTTGCATATGTCAGTTTTGAGTTTAGGATACAATTTCATGAAAAAGTGTTTGGCACTATACCTGCCATATAGAGGGGACTTACTAGGTGGGAGTTAATATTATTATGATGATGATTATTTCCTGCATTTATACTTGTTTTCACATCTCACCCTCCACCTAGCATATCCTGCACTTCCCTCTCAGCTTACTAAAAGCCACTGTCAAAGCCCAGTTCAAATGATACCTCATACATTAAACCTATTTGGGTCACTCCAACAAAAATCATTACTCTTCTTCCCTATGTCATTTTATTTCTACTCTCTGTGGCCCTTGTTACATTGCAGGGGTCTGTGTTCATACCTCCCATCCTTCCTTGGCTGTAATATCTTTGATGGCTGGAACCACATCTTGTCTCCTTGCTTTCTGTTATACCAAAGACATACAGGAAACTTTTACTTAATGTTGTTTAATAAGTAAATCCCTACGTGACTTTGAAACCAGCCAGCGAAGTCCATCACCAAACTGGGAACAACTCCAGTGGTCTTGGATCTGCCCTGTTTGCAGATGTTCAGCTCTCGATAGGGTCGTTCTCAAGAGCTCCTCCTGCCCAGTCCCTTAGCTCTCATCAGAGGTATAGTATCAGATAGGATTTATCATCGGTGGCACTGCTGACATTTTGGCTTTTAATTCTTTGCTGTATGGACTTTGTGCATTGTAGAATGGTTAACACCCTTTGGACTTTACCCACAAGATGCCAATAGTAACCTCCCTGCCTCCCCAGGTCATAATCATCAAAATGTCTCCAGATACTGCCAAATGTCCCTTGGCAGGCAAATGCTACCCTAGTTGAGAACCGCTGGACTAAACAATGCAGTAAATTCACCAGATTCTAATTCCTTTAATCTATTCCATCAACTTAAACTCAAAGGATCACTAAATTGATAAATTGCTGTTGATAAGCAACTGTTGTGCTCACCTTACATACCAGCTGCTGTGTGATGCAGAAAGAAGTATCAGATGCCCTTCCCCCAGGTCTCTCTGGCCTCACTTTACTCAGTCTCTGCCTAGATGTCACCTCATTAGAAGAGAGGCCTCTCCTGCTAATAATCATATCACCTGCACCTCACTGTCCAGCTTGTCACTGCATGTAATGGCACTTGTCACTCCTAATATAGTACAGGTTTATGTGATTGTTATCTGCCCCCATCACCCCAATTAAATGAAAGTCTCACCTGAGCAGGGGCTCTGTCCACTACCAGATCCACAGCACTGAGATCTGTAACTGGAACATCAAAGGCATCAGCAAATTTTGCTGAATGAATCTCTAAATCCTTGCCCTTGAAAAATGTGTAGTTGATGCCAGGCGCAGTGGCCCACACCTATAATCCCAGCACTTCGCGAGGCCGAGGCAGGTGGATCATGGGGTCAGGAGTTCGAGATTAGCCTGCCCAACATGGTGAAGCCCTGTCTCTACTAAAAATACAAAACTTAGCCGGGCATGGTGGCGCATACCTATAATTCCAGTTACTTAGGAGGCTGAGGCAGGAGAATCACTTGAACCCAGGAGGTGGAGGTTACAGTGAGCCAAGATCGTGCCACTGCACTCTAGCCTAGGCGGCAGAGCAAGACTCTGTCTCAAAAAAGGAAAAAATGTGTAGTTGAATTGAGAGAACTAAAATGTTTCCCCCAGAATGTTTGGACTTAGCACATATTATTCTAATTTTTCGGTATAGTCAATAGATTCTTGAGGGTCATTATTAGCAGTGAGCTGGGTTAGGGCCTTTTCCAAAGCAGTTTCTGTTAATGTCATTATTTAATTTTTTTCACATTAATATTCCATGTGGCCCTCAAGATAGCATGTCTCTCTATTAAAATCCAGAAATCCATATGGGGCCCTTCTGCTGGGCTTTTCTTCTCTATCTTAAAGGCACCCCCTTGTCAGAAATCTCCTGGGGAGTGTATGTTGTTTCTATTTGTTCTAATGGGAGCTTCCTTTGGACTGGAGGAAAATAAACATGTTTGTGTGTAGTTATCTTCAGGTTCACACATATCCGCATACACACCTGCACACATATACACATGCATGCACTCTCCCAGTTTTTCTCTTACTCTTGTCTCAAATACTGGAAAACAAAGACCATTTGACTGGGGTTTTACAACTTCAAAATATACTATGATTTAATGCATAATCTTGAATGACCCCTGGGCTTCCTATTTGCCAGTGCTCCCCACCTCTGAGTTCTGTTTGTCCAGAAAATACTTACAAAAAGTATAATAAAAGATCAAAGTTATCTCAAAAAAAAAACCTTCAGTTAAAGATTTTTTTAAATCATAGGTCATTAGTGCATGGTGGCTCACACCTCTAATCTCAGCACTTTGGGAGGTAGAGGCGGGCAGATCACTCGAGGTCAGGAGTTCAATACCAGCCTCAGGAGTTCAATACCAACATGGAAAAACCCAGTCTCTACTAAAAATTCAAAAATTAACCGAGCGTGGTGGCACACACCTGTAATCCCAGCTACTCAGGAGGCTGAGGCAGGAGAATTGCTTGAACATGGGAGGCAGATGTTGCTGTCAGCTGAGATTATGCCACTGCACTCCAGCCTGGGTGACAGAGCAAGACCCTATTAAAAAAAAAAAAAAGAAACAAACAAACATAGGTCATTAGATACGCAAGAGAGCTATGAAAAACGTTTTTTAAAATTTAATCATATGTCATAGGAAGTAGGAGTCCAGATTCTGTGGGGTGTAGGGAAAGATTATATCAAAAAGACATTGCAAAAACAAAAAAGTGGATAGACCAGGTGCAGTGGCTCACACCTATAATCCCAGCACTTTGGGAGGCCGAGGCAGGTGGATCACGAGGTCAAGAGATCGAGACCATCCTAGTCAACATGGTGAAACCCCGTCTCTACTAAAAATACAAAAATTAGCTGGGAATGGCGGTGTGCGCCTGTAATCCCAGCTACTCGGGAGGCTGAGGCAGGAGAATTGCTTGAACCCAGGAGGCAGAGGTTGCAGTGAGCCGAGATCGCACCATTGCACTCCAGCCTGGGTAACGAGTGAAATTCCGTCTCAAAAAAAAAAAAAGTGTATAAAAACTAGAATGAATGGGGAAAGGACCTGGATCAATGTAATCAGGAACTTCCTCACCCTTAGAGCTGCCTAGAACACTGTTGCTAGAGGGGTTAACCCCACCAACAACCCCCCAAGCACTGGATGACAGGGAGGCAAGTTCTGCCTTAGCCGAGCAGCTAAACCAAGTGACACGCATCCACAGACATACATGGCCCAGCTCATGAGGAGAATCTGGGGCCAGTGTTGGGAGGTGGAGCCACTGTGCTTCTCTCCCCTCTTCTTAACCATATTCAGTAGCTTCTCTGGTAGAGCAGGGGGCTATGGAGGATGCTTTCAGCCATTCTCAGGTCAGTGGTTCAGATTTGGCTCCAGGTACTTAAAGCAGTGCTGAGAGCAAGTAGTCTGGAGTTAGTAGGCCTGAACCCTGACTCTATCACTAGACAAGGATAGTTAACCTCTCTAAATTTCAGCTTCCTATCAGCCAACAGGGAGATAATAGTACCTACCTCACAAGGGGTCTATAAAGACAACATGAGGTGATATATGCAAAGCATGTACAAAGTAGCTGGAACTTAGTAAATGCTCAACACATGTTACCATTATTATCATTATCATTTTCAATGCCTAACAGTGTGTAGATCATAATATGGACCCGATACATATTTATTGAATGAGTCAATGAAAATTCTGCCCACTTACACAAGGGAAGAAATAAGGGAAAACATTCTACTTAGTTAATCACTCTCATCTGAGGTTGAGTAGGGGCCTGGATAGCAAAGCTATTGACTTAAGTGATTTTAACAATGTTATAGTGAAAATTTTCTATCCATTGTACTTGTCTTCCCACATTGTATTTGGGCCTTTGCTTTCAGAGCACCTGTTTGTAATGAAACGCCATTCTGATTTACTTCTTGCAGTGTATGGCTGTCAGCTCCTATTTGGTTTGTGTAGTTGCCTAAAAACCGTCATCTAGGGAAAGTTACTTATTGGAACACAATATTGCTAAAGCTCAGTGTTTCCCTCCTCCAATTAGAGACTGAAGCTACAGCAAGGGGTCTCAGTGAGGCTTTATGCCATCTGCTGGAGAGTGGGAGGAGAAAGAAAGGGAACCAAAATAGAGTTCCAGGAGTCACACATAGAACCATGATATTTGGAAGAAGAAATAAGATTGACCAGAACCCTGAAAGAGCTCAATAGACTCAACTTAGGTCTAGTGTTGTCTGCCTTCCCCCCAAAATTAGATAACTTCTGAAGTCCCTTCCAGCCTAAAATTTCTGTCTCTGCATCAGCTTCATTCTGTTCAAAAAAGAGAATGGATGGATGTGTTGCAGCACAGAGTGGAGAGTGGCCAATATGACTGAGGCCCAAGACAGAGAGAGACCAAAAGAAAGAGGGAAGGTGAGCAGAATCAGGAAGGTTTACCAGGGAAGGTGGGCTTGAAAGAGTGCAGAGAAGTTCTGCAGCCAGGCAAGAAAAGAAGGGCTTCTGGCTAGCAGGAAAATCATATGAGCAGTGAGATGAAGGGCCCAGCACACTGAGAATTGAAAGCAGTGTGGCAGGAGGTGAAGCTGAGGGGCTGGGTCAGGTGGCAAGGGCTTTACTCTGCTGAGACTCGAATGTGATGATGGCAAGCCCTATGGTGGGAGAATACACAGAAGGACAAAGGGCCTCTTCTGTAAAGCAAACAGGTGGAGCCTTGTCCAGGCAGAAGTGTAACATATTAATCATTCACAACAGGGACTTTGGAGTTTTTCTAAGGTAATAAAGACCTTCTGCCCTTTCACCTCTTGGAAGTCACTGCAAAACAAGGAATTTCTCAAAAACACAAAAGCACCATCATCTCAGAAACTAAGAGACATTGCAACCATAAACTACATAGTATAGGAAGCAGAAAGTGACTAGCATAATAGGCTGAGAAGGGTGAAACTTAAGAAGCAAGTCCCAAGAAGGAGGAAGCCAGTTGCCTTCCAGACGGCTGAGAAATTGCAAGCTCTGAATACAGCTGAAGGTCGGACGAAGTGTCAGACTTAAAAACAGGAGAATTATTTGAAAATCTGTGTAAAGTAAAATACGGAGGATGGGGGATCATAGCAGAAGGGAGGCAGGACTAGATTGCAGCTCCAGACAGAGCGGCATGCGGAGGCTTGCATTGTGAATTTTAGCTCCAGATCAACTGCAAGAACTAACCAGCAATCCCAAGAGGACCCACAGACCCTCTGAAAGAAGCAGACTGCTCCTGGAGGACCCGGGAGATACCCCAAATACTGTGAGTTCCTCAACTGTGGAAATGGGAAAAGGAGACCTTCTTCTCCCAAACACACACTGGAGAAGCTAAAGGTCTGTTTGTAGGAGAAGTTCCTGACTTTACTCAGAGCTGAGTCAAGTTAGAGAGCCGAACCTAGCAAAATACAAGGGTAGAGGAAGCAACAGAAAGGCCCTGGGAGCTCAGTGAATCCCCAAGCAGCCCATTGCTGCCTGGCACCACAGGGATCCATCTGGAGGATGGCCAGAGGAGCAGCGGGTAAAACTCCACAGGAGAAGGACTTCTCTAGCTGAACTTTGAACGGGACAAGAAGACTCCTGGCCAGAACTCAGGGGAGGGCAGGAATCCAGCTTGCAGACTCCACAGGCGGGGAAGAACTAAAGCCCCTTTCTTTAACAGCTGGGAGGCAGAACACCTTGGGCAGGTTTTCAAACCTGACTCACCCTCTGCCTGGAAACAGACTGGGGATGTTGCAGGAGGCATGGTGGGAGTGACACTGGCCCTTCAGGTTGCCTGGGAGGTAGGTGAGGCCTGTGACTGCTGGCTTTCCCCCACTTCCTTGACAACCTGCATGACTCAGCGGAAACAGCCATAATCCTCCTAGGTACACAACTCCAGTGACCTGAGAATCTCACCCCCATCCCCAACAGCAGCCGCAGCAAGACCTGCCCAAAGAGAGTCTGAGCTCAGACACACCTAGCCCTGCCCCCA
Organism: Cheracebus regulus; assembly: GCA_963574635.1. NCBI lineage: Eukaryota > Metazoa > Chordata > Mammalia > Primates > Pitheciidae > Cheracebus > Cheracebus regulus. The sequence continues at coordinate 19,546 of CAUYQU010003990.1, forward strand.
CCTGATGGTCCTTCCCTATTCACCCTGGTAGCAGAAGACAAAGAATATATAACTCTTGGGAGTCCTAGGACACCACCCACTGCCAGTCCCTCTCCACACTACTACAGCTGATGCTTTTTGGAAAGCACCACCTCCTGGCAGGAGTTCAACCAGCACAAAAATAGAACATTAAACCACCAAAGCTAAAGACCCCCATGGAGTCATTGCACCCTCTACCACCTCCACCAGAACAGGTTCTGGTGTCCACAACTGAGAGACCCATAGATGGTTCATATCACAGGACTCTATGCAAAGAACCCTCAGTACCAGCCTGGAGCTGGGTAGACTCACTGGGTGGCTAGACCCATAGAGAGATAACAATCACTGCAGTTCAGCTCACAGGAAGCCACATCCATAGGAAAAGGGGGAGAGTACTACATCAAAGGAACACCCCTTGGGACAAAAAATCTGAACAGCCTTCAGCCCTAGACCTTCGCTCTGACAGAGCCTACCCAAATGAGAAGGAATCAGAAAACCAACCCTGGTAATACGGCAAAATAAGGCTCATCAACATACCCAGAAAATCATGCTAGTTCATCAGCAATGTATCCAAACCAAGAAGAAATCCATTGATTTACCTGAAAAAGAATTTAGGAAGTTAGTTATCAAGCTAATCAGGGAGGAATCAGAGAAATACAAAGCCCAATCTAAGGAAATTCAAAAAATGTTATAAGAAGTGAAGGGAGAAATATTCAAGGAAATAGTTTAAAGAAAAAAATTCAGGAAAATTTGGACACACTTTTAGAAATTCAAAATGCTCTGGAAAGTCTCACCAATGGAATTGAATAAGTAGAAGAACGGTATTCAGAGCTCAAATACAAGGTCATTAACTCAATAAAACAAAGACAAAAATAAAGAATAAGGAAATATGAACAAAGCCTCCAAGAAATCTGGGATTATGTTAAATGACCAAACCTTAGAATATTCAGTGTTCCTGAGAAAGAAGACAATTCTAAATGCGGGGAAACGTATTTGGGTGAATAAATGAGGAAAACTTCTCGGCCTTGCTAGATCTAGACATGCAAATATAAGAAGCACAGAGAACACTTGGGAAATTCATCACAAAAAGATATTTGCCTAGGCACATTGTCATCAGTTTATCCAAAGACCAAGGAAAGAATCTTAAGAGCCGTGAGACAGAAGCATCAGGTAATCTATAAAGGAAAAACTATCAGATTAACAGCATATTTATCAGCAGAAACCCTACAAGCTAGAAGGGATTGGGGTCCTATCTTCAGCCTTCTCAAACAAAACAAATATCAGCCAAGAATTTTGTATCCAGAAAAACTAAGCATCATATATGAAGGAAAGATATAGTCATTTTCAGACAAACAAATGCTGAGAGAATTCACCATTATCAAGCCACCACTATAAGAACCATTAAAAGGAGCTCTAAATCTTGAAACAAATCCTGGAAACACATCAACACAAAACCTTTCTAAAGCATAAATCACATAGGACCTATAAAACAAAAACAAAAGTCAAAAAGCAAAAACAAAAGTACACAGGCAACAAAGACCATGACAAAAGCAACAATACCCCACATTTCAGTAATAACATTGAAGGTGAATGGCCTAAATCCTCTACTTAAAAGATACAGAACCACAGAATGAATAAGAACTCACCAACTAATTATCTGCTGCTTTCAGGAGACTTACCTAACACATAAGGGCTCACATAAACTTAAAATAAAGGAGTAAAAAAAAGGCATTTTATGCAAATGGACATCAAAGCCAAGCAGGGGTATCTATTCTTATATCAGAAAAAAACAAACTTTAAAGCAACAGCAGTTAAAGGAGACAAAGAGGGACGTTATATAATGGTGAAACGCCTTGTCCAACAGGAAAATATCACAATCCTAAACATACATGTACCTAACGCTGGAGCTCCCAAATTTATCAAACAGCCACTAATAAACCTAAGAAATGAGATAGCAACACAATAATAGTGGGGGACATCAATACTCCACAGACAGAACTAGACATTACATAAAGACAGAAAGTCAACAAAGAAACGATGGATTTAAACTAAACCTTGGAACAAACAGACTTAACAGATATATATAGAACATTTCATCCAATGACCACAGAATACACATTCTATTCAACAGTGAATAACTTTCTAACTTTCACCAAGATAGACCATGTGGTAGGCCATAAAACGAGGCTCCATATATTTAAGAAAGTTAAAACTATATCAAGCACTCTCTCAGACAACAGTGGAATAAAACTGGAAATTAACTCCAAAGGAACCTTCAAAACCACGCAAATACTGAAAAATTAAATAAACTGGTCCTGAATGAGCATTGGTTCAAAACCAAAATCAAGATGGAAATGAAAAAATTCTTCAAGGCTGGGCACGGTAGCTCATGCCTATAATTCCAGCACTTTGGGAGGCTGAGGCGGCCAGATCACCTGAGGTCAGGAGTTTGAGACCAGCCTCACCAACATGGAGAAACCCTGTCTCTACTAAAAGTACAAAATTAGCTGGGCATGGTGGCACATGCCTATAATTCCAGCTACTCAGGAGACTGAGGCAGGATAATTGCTTGAATTCAGGAGGCAGAGAGGTTGCAGTGAGCCAAGATCATGCCATTACACTCCAGCCTGGGCAACAAGAGCGAAATTCCATCTCAAAAAAAAAAATTCTTTGAACAACAGTAATGACGCAACCTGTCAAAACCCTGGGATACAGCAAAGGTTGTGCTAAGAGGAAAGTTTATAGCCCTAAATGCCTATATCAAAAACACTGAAAGAGCACAAACAGACAATCTAAGGTCACACCTCGAGGAAGTAGAGAAACAAGAACAAACCAAACCCAAACCCATCAGCAGAAAGGAAATAACTAACATCAGAGCAGAACTAAATGAAATTGAAACAACAACAACAACAAAAAAAAACAAAAGATAAATGAAACAAAAAGCTGGTTTTTTGAAAAGATAAAATTGATAGACCATTAGTAAGATTAACCAAGAAAAGAAGAGAGATATCAAAATAACCTGACAAACGAAACAGGAGATATTACAATTGACACCACTGAAATACAAAAAATCATTTAAGGCTACTATGAACACCTTTACTCACATAAACTAGAAAACCTAGAAGAGATGTATACATTCCTGGAAAAATACAACCCTCCTGGCTTAAATCAGGAAGAATTAGACCACCCTGAACAGACCGATAACAAGCAGCGAGATTGAAATGATAATTTAAAAATTACCAACAAAAAAAAGTCCAGGACCAGACAGATTCACAGCAGAATTCTACCAGACATTCAAGGAATTAGAACCAATCCTTTTGCTACTATTCCACAAGATAGAAAAAGAAGGACCTTCCTTAATTCATTCTCTGAAGCCAACATGACCCTAATACCAAAACCAGGAAAAGACATAGCCAGAAAAGAAAACTACAGACCGATATCCTTGACGAATATAGATGCTAAAATCCTTAACAAAATACTAGCTAACCAAATCCAACAACATATCAAAAAGATAATCCACCATGAACAAGAGGGTTTCATACCGAGGATGCAGAGATAGTTTAACATATGCAAGTCAATAAATGTGATACACCACATAAACAGAATTAAAAACAAAAATCACATGATCATCTCAATAGATGCAGAAAAGCATTCAACAAAATCCAGCATTCCTTTATGATTAAAACTCTCAGCAAAATCAGCATACAAGGGACATACCTTAATGTAATAAAAGTCATCTGTGATAAACCCACAGCTAACATAATACTGAATAGGGGAAAGTTGGAAGCATTCCCTCTGAGAACTGGAACAAGACAAGGATGCCCTCTCTCACCACTCCTCTTCAACTTAGTACTCGAAGGCCTAGCCAGAGCAACCAGACAAGAGAAAGAAATAAAGGGCATCCAGATTGGTAAAGAAGAAGTAAAATTGTCACTGTTGCTGACAGTATGATCATTTACCTTGAAAACCCTAAGGACTCCTATAGGCTCCTAGAACTGATCAAAGAATTCAGCCTAGTTTCTGGATACAACAATAATGGACACAAGTCAGAAGCTCTTCTATATACCAACAGGGACCAAGCAGAGAACCAAATCAGGAACTCAACCCCTTTACAATAGCTGCAAAAAAATAAAATAAAATACGTAGGATTATACCTAACCAAAGAGTCAAAAGACCTCTACAGGAAAACTACAAAACACTGCTGAAAGTAATCACAAATGACACAAACAAATGGAAACATATCCCATGCTCATGGCTGGGTAGAATCGATATTGTGAAAATGACCATACTGCCAAAAGTAATCTACAAATTCAGTGCAATCCCCATCAAAATACCACCATCATTCTTCACAGAATTAGAAGAAACAATTCTAAAATTTATACAGAACCAAAAAAGAGCCCACATAGCCAAAGCAAGACTAAGCAAAAAGCACAAATCTAGAGTCATTACATTACCCCACTTCAAACTATACTATAAGGCCATAGTCACCAAAACAGCATGATACTGTTATAAAAACAGGCATGTAGACCATTGCAACAGAATAGAGAACCCAGAAATAAAGCTAAATACTTACAGACAACTGATATTCGACAAAGTAAACAAAATCATAAAGGGGGGAAGGATACTGTATTCAACAAATGGTGCTGAGATAATTGCCAAGCCACATGTAGAAGAATAAAACTGGATCCTCATCTCTCACCTTATATAAAAATCAATTCAAGATGGATTACAAACTTAAACCTGACACCTGAAACTATAAAAATTCTAGAAGATAACATTGGAAAAACCCTCCTAGACAGTGGCTTAGGCAAGGATTTCATGACCAAGAACCCAAAAACAAATGCAATAAAAACAAAGATAAATAGCTGTGACCTAATTAAACTAAAGAACTTTTGCTCAGCAAAAGGAACAGTCAGCAGAGTAAACAGACAACCAGCAAAATGGGAGAAAATCTTCACAATCTATACATCTGACAAAGGAATAATATCCAGAATCTACAATGAACTCAAATCAGTAAGAAAAAAACACACAATCCCATCAAAAAGTGGGCTAAAAGACATGAATAGACAATTTTTTTTTTAAATTTTTTTTTCTTTAAAGATGAGGTTTCACTATGATGGCCAGGCTGGTCCTGAACTCCTGACCTCAGGTGATCCACCCACCTCGGCCTCCCAAAGTGCTCGGAGTCCAGGCGTGAGCCACCACGCTCAGCCGAATAGACAATTCTTAAAAGAAGATATGCCCAATAAACACATGAAATGCCCAATAAACACATGAAAAAATGCTCAACATCACTAATGATCAGAGAAATGTAAATCAAAACTACAATGTGATACCACCTCACTTGTACAAGAATGGCCATAATCAAAAAATCAACACTCTTGGTGGAAATGTAAACTAGTACAGCCACTATGGAAAACTGTGGAGATTCCTTAAGGAAAAAGTAGAACTACCATTTGATCCAGCAATCCCACTACTGGGTATCTACCCAGAGGAAAAGAAGTCATTATTCGAAAAAGATACTTGTACATCCATGTTTATAGCAGCACAATTCACAATTGCAGAATCGTGGAACCAACCCAAATGCCCATCAATCAACAAGAAACTGTGGTGCATACACACACACATACACACACACACACACACACACACACACACACACACACACACACAATGGAATACTACACAGCCATAAATAGGAATGAATGAACAGCATTTGCAATAACCTGGATGAGATTGGAGACTATTACTTTAAGTGAAGTAACTCAGGAATGGAAAACTAAACATCGTATGGTCGCACTGATATGTGGGAGCTAAGCTACGAGAACACAAAGGCATAAGAATGATGCAATGGACTTTGAGGACTTTGGGGAAAGAATGGAAGGGGTACAAGGAATAAGACTACAAATATGGTGCAGTGTATACTGCTTGGGTGATGAGTGCACCAAAATCTCACAAATCATTACTCATGTAACCAAATACCACCTGTACTCCCAATAACTTATGGAAAATCAAAATAAAATCTATATAAGAAGTACCTGGACCTGCTGTTCCCCTCTCCCACCGTGTAGGAGACAGGAGGATTTTTCTCTGGAGAGCTAAAGAAGCTTTGATTGAAGTACCCCAGGAACAGAGGAGGGCAGGAGTGAGGCACTGAAAACAGAGATTAAGGAAGTATCTACATACTGACCAGGGAGACCCCCAGCTCCTTTCCCCTGCACAGATACTGGAACTCCAGTCACCAGTTTATGCTTGCAGGCAGGATATTGGAGGAGGGTAATTCTTAGGAAGAACTAAAATTTCCCGGAAAAGACACTGGGCATTGCCTCACTGCCTCATCAACCAGCACTGCAGCCCACCTAGTAGTAGCCCCGCCTACCGCCACATCCCCACAGAACTGCCCAAACATCTTTCTGTTGCTTTATTCTTAAATCTGAAAAGACAGAATCACCAGGCACCTGAGAAAAGCCTCCAACAGGAGAGATCATCAAAAGAAAGAAGCATCAATTCAGAAAACAGGAGACATTTTTTAATGTATCATTAATATCCTCAGAGAGACTGGAGAAGACATTATATCTGTAAAACAAGAATACTGTACTGTTTTAAAAGAAAAAAAGAATCAGACTTGAAAATTAAGATGATGTTTAAAAATCTTTAATTCATAGAAAGGTTGGAAGATCAAGTTGAGAAATCTTACAGAAAGTTCAAAAGGTAAATTGATAGGCATGAGGGGAAAGTAGATAGGAAAATTAGAGACTAATCAGCGGGGTCCCATATATATTTAACTGGAAATCAGAAAAAGAGAATAAAGTGGAGAGGAGGAAATGATCAAAGAAATAATTCAGGAAAACATCTGAGGGCTGGACAGACTGAAAGAGCTAATGGAATGCCCAGTAAAATTAGTGGGGGAAAAAGAAATTGTGCCATGATGAAATTTAAGACTACCAAAAAAAAAGATAGCCAAAGTTTGACTTGTCAGCAGCAACACTGCCAGCTGAAAAACAAAGGAGTAGTGCTTTCAAAATTCTAGATACGAATTATTGCCCATCTAGAATTCTATATCCAGCCAAATCATCACTCAGGTGTATAATATTCAAAGTCTACACGCACGCACACACACACACACACACACAAATATTACCATGTACATACTCCCCTTCGGGAAGTTACTAGAGGAAATACTCCATCCAAACAAGAGAATGAAAAAAAAGGCAGAGGAAAACACAGGATCCAGGAAAGAGAGACAAAGGGACCCCCCCAGGCTTGAAAATAACTAGTCCAGATTGGAACAAAGGAGACAAAGAAGCATAATGAAAAGCAGGAAATTCCATCAGCCAGATAGATGTCATTATGAGGAAAATTTTAGTTAGAGGCTGTTGGAGGGTAAAGGAAAACTTACAAACAGAAACTAAGGAAATTAAGCAAATGGGCAGAAAGGCAATTAATTCCAGGAGAAATAAAAACTTGTTCATAGCATATTACTTGGCTCCTCAGTGGTGTATTACGGACAGAATAATGTGAGCACTGAATATTGATTTAACCAAGAATTGTGATACTGGAAAAAAGGGAGACAGAATGGAACTGAATCCTCATCTGTGACAATAGGAATTCTGAAATTGATGAAACAAGAAAGAAGTATAAGCATTTAACTTAGAAATATGCAGATAGCAAGAAGCAGCTACAAGAATTAAGTGTTTGCTTCTGGGTGGTAACCTGGGGGTAAAGGGTGACAACAGGTAAGTGGTGTGAATACAGCATTGTTTAAGGGCGTTTCAGGACTATTTGATTCTTATCTTACACTATGTGTGTGGTACTCTCTCTTTGTTGCTTTTTTTCCTTTTTTCTTTATTTTTGGGGAGGTGGGATTTATTGGTGGGCATGAGTAAGGAGGGGGAGCACAGTGGATGTCCTCTCAAGTGCAGAGCTTTTAAATTAAGGAAAAGAGCTCTCTGAAGTCACATTGATTCAGATTTGAATCTTGGAGCAACTGTTTTGCTACCTTAGTGATCTTGGGAAAATTATTTTAAGTTTTTTGAGTCTCCATGTCCTCAATTGTAACATGAGGTAAATACTTTATTAGTTATCACCTTTCATAGGATCCTTCGGAAACAGGTCAACTGCCTAACCCGTAGAAAAGCCCTCAATAGAAGCTTTCTGCCTGTTCTAATTACCTGACACCCTTCATTCCTCTCTGAACACCTTGATCTCTTGGTCTTCATCAGTCATTCAGCCCCAGTGTGAATTTAGTCCCCTTGTTTCCATATTTCACCTTAGCTCTAATGCGAAGAAGGTTTTTATCTTGTTTTAAAAAAATAAGCAGGTGACCCTTGACCTAGAAATCAGTTCCTCTGTGGAGTGGCTTTGGTTATGGAGAAACTGTTTCCCCTATGGGAAAGGAAAACTTCAGTCATACTCTTTCAGCCACTGTTGAACAAAAGCTTAGGTGAGAACCAGACATCTTAGAAGGCTCCTGGATCTCCCATTTGTGCCCACAAACATTTCCAGCCTTAATCCCTTTTGCTAATATAATAAGATTTCTCAGCTGGATGATGAAAACTGAGCCCATGGTGTTGTGATTGTCAGCTCAGCTACCTGCCACTGGCAGGTGACAGCTGCACCTGTGAGGCTGGTCAGCTTCCCACACACCCAGGGTGCCTGCCACCTCCTGCACCCTAAGCCCTGCCCTGACCCCACCACTAGTTATTGAACAGGGAGTGAGGCTTCCTGGTAGAGATTATTTATTTTACTGCCAGGATTATGCTATATGCAAAGTACAGGTCCAGGCACTGAGGATGACATAGAGATAAATGTATATTCGCCCTCAAAGAAGTTTGCCATTTAATGAGGGAGATAGATGATCACCATCCAAAAATAAGGAAATTAAGTGGGTGGGAAAAGGGCTACTGGTGGGCTGCATGTGAGACAAGGAAGAACTTGGGTCTACAAGTGGGAATGCTGCTTTTGGAGCTCCTCACGCAAGCCTGGGAGCGGGTAAGCGCCCAGCTTAGGTGATTTTCTTTAAGCAAAAGGAAGTCTTCAAATATGTGTGATGTTTTATACTTGGGACAGCAGTGGGAGGAGGTGGTCTCTGAATACTGAGTCTTACAGAAGAGGACAGTGTCTTGTAGGCAGGGTGACCCTACAGTTCATTATCCAAACAAGGACATTTGAGAGTGAGGGTAATGAAAGATAACCAGAACTCCAGGATAGGTATAGCCAGGGCTTCCCCTTGCAAACGAGACATATGATATCCCGACTTATGGGAGCTTAGTAATTATAAAGCAGAGTAGAGCCAGTGACCTAGGAACCAGAAGAGAATAGATTCTGGCTGGGTGCAGTGGCTTATGCCTATAATTCCAGAACTTTGGGAGGCCAAGGCAGGAGGATAGCTTGAGGCCAGAAGTTCAAGTTGAGCCTGGGCAACATAGTGAGACTTCATCTCCACAAAATTAATAAATTGGCCAGGCATGGTAGCACACATCTGTAGTCCCAGCCACTCATGAGATGGAGGCAGAAGGATTATTTAAGCCTGGGAGTTAGGGCTGCAGTGAGCCATAATTGTACCAGCCTGGGCAACAGAGCAAGACCCTGTCTTAAAAAAGAGAGAGAGAGAGAGAGAGAGAATAGATTCCTACTCAGTCTGAATGTCTAGGTCTCCTGCAGGTTCAAAAGGCTTCTCAGGCAATTCTCCCAGACACCCTGGGTAAGAGCCATTGGCAGGGGGCCCTGGTCTCTCTTGACACATTCCCTCCTCAGAATGACTACTCAAGGAGCCCTGTTCACCAATGACCAGCATCAGTCCCCCTCTCTGGTTAGGACTCCCGAGAGAGCCACATATGTTCTGGCCAAGCTACTTAAAAATTAAATGTGTATTTTCTGCTTCCCTGGCCCCTTAGCTCCTCCTGCATGGAAACCAATTCAGAGTTTGTCTTGGTGTGATTTTTAATTGCCATGCCAAAGTCCCACACCCTTATAGTTCTTTTTAAAGAGTAATTCTTATTTCAAAACCACTTCACAGTGATTTCACAGTGTAGGAAATAATGTAGAAAACGCTCTAAGCAATTGCTGTTTGATCAAAGAAATCAACGGTTGATATAAGAGGAGAGCCCTAACGACCTAGCACTTTTACCCTATTTCATTCTGCATCCTGATAGAATAAAGGTCATAAAGTAACAGAATTTACAAGGTAAGATTATACCTACTTATTTTGTCTCTTCCACCAGCCTGTGATTTCCTGGAGGACATAAATTACATTATTAACATAAGATATCATTAAAACCATCACCGGGCTGGTCTGAAGGTAGTGAGTTATCTCAATTGATTGTTCACAGTTAGAGATCAAACTTCTTGTTCTATTTTTTCCCCTCATCTCACTACTGTACTTGACTCTTTTTTAACAATTAAAAATAATAAAATAAAT
>CAUYQU010003991.1:0-18518 GCA_963574635.1 Cheracebus regulus
TGATGTGCCTGCTCCCACTTTGCCTTCCACCATGATTAAGTTTCCTGAGACCCTCACCAGAAGCAGATGCTGTAGCCATGCTGGTACAGCCTGCAGAACCACGAGCCAATTAAACCTCTTTGCTTTATTTTTAATTAATTATTTATTTATTTATTTTGAGACAGAGTTTCGCTCATGTTGCCCAGGCTGGAGTACAATGGCATGATCTTGGCTCATCACAACCTTTGCCTCCTGGGCTTAAGCAATTCTCCTGCCTCAGCCTCCCAAGTAGCTGGGATTACAGGCATGCACCACCACGCCCAGCTAATTTTGTATTTTTATTAGAGACAGAGTTTCTCCATGTTGATCAGGCTGGTCTCGAACACCCGACCTCAGGTGATCCACCTGCCTCAGCCTCCCAATGCTGGGACTATGGGAGTAAGCCACCGTGCCCAGCCTCACATTTCAAATTTTATACCTGTGAACTCACTGAAACTGCCTGCAAACTTTTTTTAAAAGAAATTTTGTTTTGTTTTTGTTTTTGAGACAAAGTCTCACTCTGTTGCCCAGTCTGGAGTCTCACATCTTCCCCACCTAATATTTTCAGGGTTACAAGTAAAGGACAGGAAATAATCCTGGAGATTCCAGCTGGCTGAGGAAGCTAGGCTGAGCTGGGCTTAGACAACAAGAGCTTGTAAAAGAGGTTCAGGGTCACAAGGACTTCATCCTAGACACAGGAAGGCATAACCCTAATCATAAAATTGCAGTTACCGTTCTGTTATCTGGGCCAGTGAGGGTCACAATAACTGTTCCTGGTGGTCCCGGGGGTCCTGTTAACCCTTTCACACCCTAAAGACAAAAACACTCAGGAGTGAGAAAATAAACAACAGCATCAGCATTTCAATGTTACTACTACATTTGAAATGTCTACTTTTCCCCTTTAGTGCTTGTACTGGAAGATAGAACAAATGAAGATATGTTCATTTCTCCTTGGCCAGTAAGTAAACGGCATAGGCTGGTATGCTCTAGAACAAAATACCTTGCCTGCTAATAAAACATAGTATTTAAATTACCCGCTCTCCTTTTTGTCCTATCACTCTGTCACCCATGTGACCCTGTAAGAAAACACAAAACCAAATTATTTTCTAAAAATAAATATGAATAAACAGTCAAAACCCATCAAAGTTCCAGTATTTGTAACTGAGCATTTATATTGTAACTTTAATTTTAGAATGATAAATTATTTGAGCTATTTCTTAGAGAAGAGCATCGATATGTTTCCTCTAAAGGAGGAGCTCTTGAGATGCAGAAAGCTTAAGGGACTTACTTAACATGGCAAATGCTGTCACGCAGGGGTGTGAGGGAGGGAAAGGAGCCCAGCTCAGAGCATCTTTTTCTGGCTCAGCAGTAGATAGTTTTGATCCCACTGGCCAGCTACTAACTTCCCCATGCCCTTGTTTTCTTGTTTTAAAAGTAAGAATGGGTAGCTGCATTTCAGAATTCTGAAATTCAATACTTAATAGAGAATCTAATAATAGAATTCCAGCCACCTGACTTCACTAGTAATTTAGTGACATGGGTCTAATGTGAATAGTTTCTTCACTAATGATGGCTGTTGCATCACTTCAACCAATATTGCTTGCTTAATCAACATTGAGTGCGCAGATCTTCCCCTAGTTAGACCAAAAGCTGTAGAGGAATCAAAACACTTTAAACCTCAGCTCTGCCCTATACTGTCTATTGGACAATTCACTTAACCAGAGCCTATCCATCTCTCAGGGTGTGCGTGTGTGTGTGTGTGTGTGCATGCGTGTGTATCAATGAGGTAATAAATACAAAAGCATCTTGGAAAATTCCTTATATAAAAAGCTACCCAAGGCCGGGCATGATGGCCCACGCCTGTAATCTCAGCACTTTTGGACGCTGAGGCAGGTGATAACCTGAAGTCAGGAGTTCCAGACCAGCCTGGCCAACATGGTGAGACCCCATCTCTACTAAAAAAAAAACAAAAAAATTAGCCAGGCATGGTGGTGTGCACACCTGTAATTCCAGCTAGTTGGGAGCCTGGGGCAGGAGAATCACTTGAACCCAGGAGGTGGAGGTTGCAGTGAGCCAGGATTGCACCACTGCACTCCAGCCTGGGCAACAGAGTGAGACTCTGTGTCAAAAAAATAAATAAACAAAATAATAATAATAAAATAAAATAATACTACTACCTGATAGGAGGAGATACTGTGCTTAGGACTAATTTCCTACTGGGGCTCAGTCTCACTCAACATTTTTATACTTAAACTAACAATTGGACTTTTTTTTTTTTAATGGAGCCTCTCTCTGTCACCCAGGCTGGAGTACAGTGGCATGATCTTGGCTCACTGCAAACTCCAACTCCTGGGTTCAAGAGATTCTCCTGGCTCAGCCCCCTGAGTAGCTGGGATTCAGGCATGCACCACCATGCCCGGTTAATTTTTGTATTTTTAGTGGAAACAGGGTTTCATCATGTTGACCAGGCTGGTCTCAAACTCCTGAACTCAAGTGTTCCACCTGCCTTGGCCTCCCAAAGTGCAGGGATTACATATGCAAGCCACTGCGCCTGGCCTGGTCTTAACAAAAACGCACGCAAGACCCTGTATAATGAGCACACAAATAGTCATCTTTTACTTACTAGCATAAGACCAGGTTGGATTTGTGAAGCAGCACACTACAAAAACTCAGAGGATAATGTGTTGTGTGAGATGATCAGAAATGGAAAACCTGTGAATTAAGAATCCTTGCCTTTTTCCTGATAAGTAGCTTCTTATAAATTGAATTAAAGATACTTTATATCAGGGATCAAGTTACTGAAATGCAGGGAGAATAGAGGTGAGAGCAGCTAGCCCTGCTCTTTCCTGCTAGGAATCCTTGTGAGTTCCAGAGAGGTGCCTAACCGTGACCCACATGAAGAATCAGACCAGGGTCAGCTTTGAGATTGAGTAGCTGTTACGTCATAGGAACTGTAGTCTACCTTAGGTCCTCTAGGTCCCATGGCTCCTGGAAAGCCCTAGAAAAATCCACAAATGAAAATCACAGCAGGAAATGCATTCAACCAGAAAATTACTTTAATAACTTTTTAATAATAAATAATCTATTAGTTGACAGAGTCTGTAGCAAGGATGACTTCATACTCACAAAGAATCCCGGAGGACCAGGGGGGCCAACAGGGCCAGGAAAACCTGGAGGGCCTGGCAAACCCTTGAAATTAAGAGAAGAAGAGTGAGTTTAAATTGACTTCTCACTTAATAACAATGTCCATTAATTAAATACATTAAAATATTTTAATACATTCAGAAGAGCATAACACCTTCCTTTTCAGTGACTGCAGCTAATTACAACAAACATCAAAAAGTGTGTTGCCGTGTGTAACAGGCTGGCAGGACCATCTGGATGATACCATTTCTGGGAAAATGACCAGAGTAGTTGCTTTACTTGAGAAGTTTCAAAATTTTGCTTTTCTCTTTCTTCCTACCTCTTTTCTTCTCCCTTTTCCTTTCTCTCTCTTGTTTTGGCCAAACATGCTCCTACGTTAGGGCCTGCCAGTTGCTCTCCCTCTGCCTAGAATCCCCTTTTCCCATGTATCTGGATGACTCACTCCCTTTTCCTTTTCTTGTCTTTATGTAATTGTCATCCTTTGCATAAAGCCTTCCTGCTTATCCAAAGTTGAAATTCACCTTCCAACCCAGAGACTTCCTATTCCGCTTTCCTGCATTTTTATTTTTAGCATTTATTACTAGCATACCATAGAGTTACTCATTTCCCCCACTAGAATGTAAGCTCTATGAAGGCACATATATATATATATATATATATTTTAAGAGACTGGATCTCACTATGTTGCCCGGACTGGCCTAGAACTCCTAGGCTCAAGAGACCTTCCTGTCTCAGCTTTCCCAAGTAGTTGAGACTACAGGCACACATCATCACACCTGGATATTTTCTGTATCTTTAGTAGAGACAAGGTTTCACCATGTTGGCCAGGCTGGTCTCAAACTCCTGACCTCAAGTGATCTTCCTGCCTCTGCCTCCCAAAGTGCTGGGATTACAGGTGTGAGCCACCATGACCGGACTTAAATCTATATTTTCACTGATTTGTTCCCTGCTATATTTCTAGAGCCTAGAAATAGCCCCTGGCACATAATTGGCATGTAAAAAATATTTCTTGTATAATCAAAAATACCATCATTATATCTTCAGCATCACCACAATGACTAATATATAGATGGTAATCAATACACATGTAAAGAATGTGTCAATATCTTGGATTATTGTTATCTCTTTTTTCCTGGATACCCTGCCTTCAGCATCTGGACTCTTAAATGTTTTCTAAGCAAAAAAGCAAGAGCCACTATATCTTGGATCTCTTCTCAGAAGCTCCTAATTGCATCATTCTGCATTTTTTGCAGCTCCTAGTCTAACTTCACATCCTCAGTTGGGATGGCTCACCATACAGGAGTTCAACAGCCTCAACTCAAACTCACTTAGGCAAATAGCCCATTTCTACCAGGAATTCCCACATATAATTGTGAACTAAGTTAAAATATTTCTAGTTAATTGGCTGGGCATGGTGGCTCACTCCTGTAATCTCAGCACTTTGGGAGGCTGAGATAGGCGGATCATCTGAGGTCAGGAGCTGGAGACCAGCCTGGCCAACATGGTAAAACCC
Organism: Cheracebus regulus; assembly: GCA_963574635.1. Lineage (NCBI taxonomy): Eukaryota > Metazoa > Chordata > Mammalia > Primates > Pitheciidae > Cheracebus > Cheracebus regulus. Next base: position 4,676 of record CAUYQU010003991.1, read on the forward strand.
TGTCTCTATTAAAAACATAAAAATTAGCCAGGCATGGTGTCTCATGCCTGTTATCCCAGCTACTCGGGAGGCTGAGCCAAGAGAATTGCTTGAATATGGGAGGTGGAGGTTGCAGTGACCCAAGATTGCACCACTGCACTCCAGCCTGGGTGATAGAGCCAGATTCCATCTCTAAATATATATATATAAAACAAATTAATTCTGGTTATATATAATTATAACCTGACAGTTAACACTTGCTTCACACTTGTGGTTTAGGTCTAGAAAGGGTCTTTTTGAATCACAAAGTAAAACCCACACAGCCCCAAAGGTAGTTGTGTCTCTTTGTATCTATCCCTTTTGGATCGCACTCAGGCTACATACGTATAAATCAGAAAAGCAAACACTTCAAGTGGAGAGAGCTGCATTTAAATCAAAACCGCTTATTTACCATTATGCAAATTTTAAAATAGGGCTGTTATTTAACATTACAGTTTTAAATGGTATTCAATGTGTGATACAAATCTATCCTTATTTTTGACAAATACAAATTAAGTGGAACATAACTATTCCTGTGAGATTCAGGCAAGCTTGGTGACTGAGAGTGAAAAAGAGAACAAAAAACATACTAAAATCATCTTTGTATATCAGCATCATGCAGTTTTCCAGAATAGGGTGAAAGCTTTAGAATGAAATGAGGCCAGACATGGAAATAGAATAAATAGGAGTTTATATTTAAAATCTTTTTAAGAGAGTGAGAGGGACCTTTGGGGGGAAAAGAGAGATGGAGGAAAGAGGTGAAAAGAGAGAAAGACAGTGAAAACCTGAGAATAATAGGGATCTTCTCTAAAGTGCTGTACCTGCGGTCCTGGAGCCCCTGGCAACCCAGGGTCACCTTTTGCATCAAGTTCTATATCTTCTCCTTTAGCAGGAGCACCCTTGAAAATGAAGAAGTTCATCAAACATCATGAATGTTATATTTTCAAAACCCCTTTAAATGCTTATTCAAGGTCATATTTCTTCAAAGATAAAAGTCCTTTTGAAGATATATACTTAGAGAAATGATTTAGGATTTTGTAGTTATTCCGTTAAGAATTCAAAGCATTTTATATTTTCTACAATCAAAAATTTACAGTGGGCTGGGTGCAGTGGCTCATGCCTGTAATCCCAGCACTTGGAGACCAACATGGGCAATCACCCAAGGTCAGGAGTTCAAGACCAGCCTGGCCAACATGGCAAAACCCCATCTCTACTAGAAATACAAAATTAGCCAGACTTGGTGGCGTGCACCTGTAATCCCAGTTACTTGGGAGGCTGTAAGAAAAATCGCTTGAACTCAGGAGATGAAGGTTGCAGTGAGCCGAGATCCAGCCTGGATGACAGAACAAGACTCCATCTCAAAAAAGGAAAAAAATTACAGTGGAAAGAAGATGTAGGGGCAATGAATCATTTCCCAAGACACCCAACATAGTGGCAATTCCAGCCTTAGAATGTGGGGCCCTGAGCATGAGGTCAGTTCTTTTCTCCTAGATTCTGCTTCCTTAAAGAACGATACAAAACCTATATATTTAAGATTCATTATGACAAGAGCCAGAAGGAGCTGTTTAATAGGAATAAATATCATGTCCTGATTATTATTGATTCTGAATGATTAAGGTATGGATTATGAAATCTTATTTGTAATGACTTAAGCTTCATTACTTAATAGAGGTCCTCATATGTACAGTTAGAGATTTTCAGCCACAGTATTCCACTAATGACTTACCTTTTGCCCTTTCAAACCAGCAGCACCCTAGGAAAAAAGCAGCCTATGAACAACTGGAAGAAAATCAAATGCATACACTCCTACTCGGTCTACTGTGCCCTCTCTGCTATTGTGCATCTCCTCCCCACCGTACACCTCCCACGGGCTTACAAATAAAAGTTTCTCCTGAATCTTTTACCTCCCACCATATTGTCCTGTCTCTCTCTCGTCTCACCTGTAAACTTCCCATTTTATTCATTTCCCACTCATTCCTCAGTTCCAAATCTGCCCCCTGCTCCATCCTACCATGGAATTGTCCATTGCTGAGGTCAGACATGGTATTGATGTTGCTAAAACCAATGCCAACATGTCAGTCCTCCTCTGATTGAACTTTGCAGCAGCATCCAGCAGCTGTCTGCCACTCCTTTCTACTACAGTAGATCTTTCCTGGGCCTCCATAATACACCCCTGCTGGTTTTCTTTCTACCACCAGGGCCACCCCTCCTCTGCAGGCTCATTCTCCTCGATCTCAACATCACTGCTGGAGCTAAGTCTCAGTTCTAAGCCCCCTTTCTCCTCACTCTGACTCCTTGAGTCACCACCAGCTGAGACCTCTTCTCTGAATGAATCCAAAGTGCCTGTCGTGCATCTCCATTTGGATGTCTCAAAAGCAAAACAAAGTCTCAGCCACTAAACTTACACTCATAATGCATGTATTCATCCATTCCTTAACTATTAGTTGAATGTCTACTATTGACTTTCCCAGACTTCACTAAAGTAATGACAGATTTGTGTATATGGCCATATGGAGTGGTTCACTTTTATTTATACTTTATGTCTTTGATGGGATATTAGAAATGCAAACCTACCGGGATCCCTGGGTAGCCTGGTGTCCCTGGGAGTCCTGGAAACCCCTGCTCACCCTAAAAGACATACAAAGTTTGTCATTCTTAGTTGTTCTAGAATAGCCTATTCAGATATTTTTCCTGTTTCTCGCTTCCAACCTTGCAATGGTAAACCTAGACAAAGTAATCCGAATTCCTTATGGCTACTGGGTCATGAGGCTGAAGACCAAAAAACCATTATCTTAATTAAAAACAGGATTAGAATACTGTTTCTCAAATTGTGCATAAATGGCAAAGTCTAATTGTGCCAAGAACTTTTTAATTGCTGTTTCCTTCAAACTTGAGTAATTAGTTCATTCATGGCCACCATTCTGGAGAAAAGAAGAGCTCAGTTCAAAAACAAAAGGAGGTGAGTGAACACTGCAAAGCTCAATCTTTCCTTCCCCAGAACGAATTCTGCACTCAGTGCTTTGGTTTCTGATTTTTGTACACAACCTCAGATGAAAACAACCAGTTGAGCTCCCAGTTTTCTTTCTGTGGGAGAACTTTCCTTAAAAGACAATTAGAAAGTAAAGAATACAGATAAAGAAAATGGGAAGTTTCCTGGCTCCAGATCTTACTGTTGGTACTGGCCTAAAGGAATGTTTCAAGGAAAGCCTGTCTGCCTTTCATTGCCACTTCACCTTGATTCAGTCATTCAGCAAAGCGTTTTTTAAAAATTATACTTTAAGTTCTGGGGTACATGTGCAGATCATGCAGGTTTGTTACCTAGGTATACATGTGCCATGGTGGTTTGCTGCATCCATTTCCCTGTCATCTACATTAGGAATTTCTCCTAATGCTATCCCTCCCCAATCCTTCTACCCCCTGCTATCCCTCACCTAGCTCCCCCACCCCTCAACAAGCCCCAGTGTATGATGTTCCCCTCCCTATGTCCATGTGTTCTCATTGTTCAACACCCACTTATGAGTGAGAACATGTGGTGTTTGGTTTTCTGTTCTTGTGTCGGTTTGCTGCAATTGATGGTTTCCAGTTTCATACATGTCCCTGCAAAGGATATGAACTCATCCTTTTTCAGGGCTGCATAGTATTCTATGGTATCTGTGCCACATCTTCTTTATCCAGTCTATCATTTATAGGCATTTGGGTTGGTTCCTACAAGTCTTTGCTATTGTGAACAGTGCCACAGTAAACATACATGTGCATGTGTCTTTATAATAGAATGACTTATAATCCTTTGGGTATATACCCAGTAATAGGATTGCTGGATCAAATGGTATTTATATTTCTAGATCCTTGAGGAATTGCCACACTGTATTCCACAATGGTTGAATTAATTTTCACTCCCACCAACAGTGTAAAAGTGTTCCTATTTCACCACATCCTCTCCAGCATCTTTTGTTTCCTGATTTTTTAATGATTGCCATTCTAACTGGTGTGAGATGGTATCTCAATGTGGTTTTGATTTGCATTTCTCTAATGACCAGTGATGATGAGCTTTCTTTCATATGTTTGTTTGATGCATAAATGTCTTCTTTTGAAAAGTGTCTGATCATAACCTTTGCCCATTTTTTGATGGGGTTGTTTGATTTTTTTCTTATAAATTTGTTTAAGTTCTCTGTAGATTTTGGATAGTAGCCCTTTGTCAGATGAGTAGATTGCAAAAGTTTTTTCCCGTCCTGTTGGTGGCTGGATCACTCTATTGATAGTTTCTTTTGCTGTGCAGAAGCTCTTAAGTTTAATTAGATCCCATTTGCCTATTTTGGCTTTTGTTGCCATCGCTTCTGGTATTTTCATCATGAAGTCCTTGCCCATGCCTATGTCCTGAATGGTATTGCCTAGGTTTTCTTCTAGACTTGGTTGTAGTTGTGTAGTGTTCTTTCTGAAGCCTCTGTTCTGTTCCATTGGTCTTCTGTTTTGGTACCGGTACTATGCTGTTTTGATTACTGTAGCCTTGTAGTATAGTTTGAAGTCAGGTAGCATGATGCCTTCAGCTTGATTTTTTGTTGTTGTTGTTTGTATTTTTGTTTCTTTTGTTTTGTTTTGCTTAGGATTTTCTTGGCTATCTGGGCTCTTTTTTAGTTCCATATGAAGTTTAAGGTGGTTTTTCCAATTCTGTGAAGAAAGTCATTGGTAGCTTGATGGGGATAACATTGAATCTATAAATTACTTTGGGCAGCATGGCCACTTTCACAATATTGATTATTCCTAACCATGAGCATGGAATGTTTTTCCATCTGTTTATGTCCTCTCTTATTTCCTTCAGCAGTGGTTTGTAGTTCTCCTTGAAGAGGTCCTTCACATCCCTTGTTAGTTGTATTCCTAGGTATTTTATTCTCTTTGTAGCAATTGTGAATGGTAGTTCAGTCATGATTTGGCTCTCTGTTTGTCTATTATTGGTGTATAGGAATGCTTGCAATTTTTGCACATTGAACTGATGAAAATTTTAAGTTATATTTAGGCAGACTATCTGTAATATGAGTACATTTAAAAGGGACAATATTTATGAATACTCAGGTTCCATTTATTTAACCAATAGTTTTTGATCACTTGCCATATGCCAGACTGTGTGATATATAGATGGTCTTTATATATGAATAAAGTATGTGGTTGATTACCATAATAAAACATGTATAACTACTTGGTCTAGACTATTACAGTTTATCCAGTTAATCAATCTTTTGGATTAAAATTATACCCACATAATTTACTTTAAAATTACTGTGCAATTTGGCAACTTTACCAAACAGACTCTGACAAACACAAAATACATTTCTTAAGTAAAACTATTTTTTGTTCACTAACTTGTTGTCTAGCATATTTAGAATATAACTAACTCGTAAAGAAGATTTTGGAAAAAATGTGTAAAAATGCATTATATATTTTATAACTGATACTATGAAGTACTTATATCTTTAAAAATGCTAACTTAATGCCTGTGAACAAAATAATAGTTATTATTTATTTTCTTCAACTTTTATTTTAAGTTCAGGGGTACATGTGCAGGATGTGCGGGTTTGTTATGTAGGTAAATGTGTGCCATGATGGTTTCTTGCACAGAGCATCATATCACCTAGGAATTAAGCCCAGCATTCATTGGCCATTCTTCCTGATGCTCTCCCTACCCCCACACCCCCAATAGGTCCCAGTGTGTATAATTCTCCCCCACATATCCATATGTTCTCATCATTCAGCTCCCACTTGTGAGAACATGTGGTGTTTGGTTTTCTATTCCTATGTTATTTGCTGAGATAATGGCTTCCAGCTCCATCCATAGAACATGCTCTCGTTCCTTTTTATGGCTGCATAATATTCCATGGTGTATATGTACCACATTTTCTTTATCCAGTCTGTCATTGATGGGCATTTAGGTTGATTCCATTATGATTATGGATATTATGAATAGTGCTGTAGTGAACATATTCGTGCATGTATCTTTAGAATAGAATGATTTATATTCCTTTGGGTATATACCCAGTAATGAGATTGCTGGGTCAAATGGTATTTCTGCCTCTAGTCTTTGAGGAATCACCACACTGTCTTCCACAATGGTTGAACTAATTTACACTCCCACCAACAGAGTAATAGCATTTCTTTTTCTCTTCAATCTTGCCAGCATCTGTTGTTTGTTGACTTTTTAATTATAGCCATTCTGACTGGAGTGAGATAGTATCTCATTGTGATTTTGATTTGCATTTCTCTAATGATCAGTGATGGTGAGCTTTTTTTCACGTTTGTTGGCTGCATGCATGTCTTCTTTTGAGAAATGTCTGTTTATGTCCTTTGCCCACTTTCTAATGGGCTTTTTTTCTTGTAAATTTGTTTGAGTTCTTTGTAGACCCTGGATATTAGACCTTTGTCAGATTTTCTCCCATTCTGTAGGTTGTCTGTTCACTCTGATGATAGTTTCTTTCACTGTGCAGAAGCTCTTTAGTTTAAATAGATCCCATTTGTCAATAAAAAATAGCTTAAATAAATGTGTTAAACTGAAAAGCAATATGCTAAAATGTTAATAGAGGATTGTTTCAGTCTCTCTTCTGCTTCATAGGTTGCTGGTTCAATCCTTTTTCTTTTTAAGTGTTTTCCTCAGATTATATTCTGATTCCCTGTTCTCTCTGCAAATACCTTTCTTGCATTCTGACAGGTAAATGATGTGCTCTCAACTCAATACCAGAATCTTTGGGTGTGGCTGTTTTTTCTCAGGGTTTGTTAGAGATTATTCCATCATGTCTAGCTTTGAGCGTTTCAAATGAGAACTGCAGTGTCAGTCTAATTTCATTTTCTTTTGGTAAGAAATTTGTTCTTTCTGTCTGAAAACTTAAAAGATTTTCTCTTTTGTCTCTGTAGTTCAGGAATTTTACCAGCATATGTCTGGGTATGTCTTTTGTTTCTCTGCCTAGAAATCAGTGAACACTTTCAATCTACAGATATAAGTCTCTTTCCAGCTATCGGGAAGTTTCTTCTTGCTTAATTATTGCCTAGTCACTCTCTGTTCTTTCTTCTTCAGTTACTAGTACATCAAGAGCCATCTGGCCTAGGTTCAAATCTTAAGCATGTGACTTAACTTTTTTGTGCCTTAATTTCCTTATTTCAAAAATGGAAGTGTCTTAGTCTGTTTGACTACTATAACAAAATACCTTAGACTTGGTAATTTATAAACAGTGGAAACACATTGCTCACAGTTCTGGAGTTTGGGAAATCCAAAAGAATAATGCAGTGGTAGATTTGGTGTCTGGTGAGGGATGGCTCTGCTTTATAGATGGCACCTTCTATATGTCCTTACATGGTGGAAGGGGCAGACGGGCTTTCTCAAGTTTGTATTTTATAAGAAGAAATCTGTCTTATTGTCTTTTATAAGGACAATAATCTCATGCAGGAGGGCAAAGCCCTCATGACCTAATCACCTCCCAAAGTCTCCACCTCTTAATAGCATCATTGTGGGGATTACATTTCAACATATGAATTTCAAAGAGACACAAACATTCAGGGGATAATAATGGCACTTACCTGATAGGACTTTTAAGAAGATGAGTTAAATGCCTAGACCAGTGCCTGGACCATCGTAGTAAGCACTGTTGAGCATTGACTATTATTATTTATATATCAAGTCTTGATCTGTCTTCTAAGTCTATTATGTTTTCCCTTACATTTTCCATTTATTTTTATCATCTATAAATTGAACTACTTTGACTTCCACTTGATCTTTCTGATCATTAGATTTCAGCATTGACCATCTTCTCAAAAACTTTATATCTCTCTATCTGCTCTTATTTTTTTGATTTGTCATCTGAACTTTAATCAGTTTTATTTTACTACTGCCACCTTTTCTGGGGGTTATATTTATTCTTCCTCTTGCCAGCTGCTGGATCTTCTTTGCTGGGCTATTTTACTTTGTCTGTTTATTGTGGATCATGTGTAGCTGTTGGATTAATTTCAGTAGCGGCCATGCTGCAAGTGGTGGTTAAGAATAACTAGTTCTGCCTATATGGGTTGGCTCCATACCAGACTTCAAAAGTTTGATTCCCTGTGAGGCACCGGGAGAAGCAGCAAAGGCCAATATTCTTTAGTTTCAGGAGTAGAGAGGACTCAGGACACCTTCAAGCCCCTCACAGGTCCTGGGAAACCAAGAAGGCAGCCAGCCAGAGCTGTCGCTCTTTGGAGATGGAGGCCTTATTCCAAGCTCTTTTTGGATGCTGTCCCAGATCTTTTATCCAAGGCCGCCTGCCTCTGGTTCCCAGGCTCTTGTCCATCCCAGAGTGCAGAAGATCCTGTACCAGCACTGTCTGTTCTTAACTGTCACCTTCTAGGACCCACCTGCCTCCTGCAGCAGCAGCAGCAGCAGCAGCTCTGGAGAAGCTGATCCTTGGATTGGATTGGGAAAGGGAGGGCAGCAAGGACATGCCCAAGCTATCAACTATCCAGAATCTCCCATCTCCCCTCGGTTCCTCCCTCTCGTTATTATTATTGATCATTGTTGTTATATGTTGCTCATCATCGGATATGAATTTTATTACTTTACATAAATTACTTCCGCTTTATATTAAGTTTCCTCCTTTATGAAGTTAGGCTGACTTAATTGGCCTCTTGAATTCCTTCCAGCTTGCTGATCTCATGAGAGCCATTCTTCTGTATTTTCAGCCCACAATTTCTTACATTAGCAGGACATTTGATTTCTACAGGAGCTTAAAGTACAGATTGTATTAAATTGTACAGATTGTGTTAAATCAAATGTATTCTGTACTTTTCTGACTTACTAATCTTGAGGATGTGTCACCACTCAATGACAATACTGTTGCTGTGTTTTAGACTCACTTGAGGCTGAACAGCTTGCTTCCTGGTATATTATATTAAACACAGACTTAAAAAACAAAACCCAAAGCAGCTTTTCTGTCAAAGCAACATCAGTTTTACAATGTCTTTTTCACAGAGTTGATGTTTACTGGAAAAAGGAGCACTTAAATATTATAAAACATAAAATCAGCTGTGACTTGATGCTTTCTTGACAGTTTTCCTTTATAGTATAGATTGTCTCACACGAATGGGCCACTTAAAATTTTTTTTCCCTGTGGAAGTCTCTGGCAGAAAAAGGCATTTTGATATTATTTTTATAAGATAAAAATAAACATCATGGTTATTTAAAATATTTTTTAAATTAATGACTGAACCTTGAGCTTCCTTATTACATGAAAAAGTAATCAGTGAATTACTGGTGGTATGATAGGAATGAATGAACGTTACTTACTTTTTTTATGTTTATTCAATAAGGGCCACTAATTGAATAAACATAAAAAAAATGTAAGTAACTTTCATTCATTGAGGGCCACTTATATGAAAGAATGCTGCTGGGGAATGGGGACATACTAGGAAGCCAGTTATCATGTCTGCTCCTAAGAAGCCTATTATCTAGTTCGGGAGGAAGAGAAAAGAGTTCATAATTTCTGTAACAATTCTAATTTTAACAAAAATCTAGAAGACAATTCAAGTATTAGTATGATATATTAGTTATATCATATCATATGATATCATATAGCACTAATATGTAATATAAAGTATATAATACTAATACGTATTTATATACATATATGTGGCATGATGACATGAAGTATTTGTTATTTTTGTCTTATATTGATAAACAGCTTTAGTATAATTTGAAACAATAAGTGAATTATACAAAAAGGGGCGATGTTGAAATATGGTTGTGCTCAACAAGTGATATTAGCATATCTTTTATTTCCCTTCTAGCCTGGGATCTAGTCACAGTTGAATATTATTGAGATTAAGAGTGTGGGCTCCAGAAAAGAATTCTTACTCAATTCAATTCCCTTGAACAAGTCATTTAACTCCCCTTGTTTTAGTTTCCTCTCCCATAAAATGTGAGTGAGTGTCGATGTCACTGGCCTCTGGGAGGGCATGAGTGGCAAGCATAACATATTTAGAAGGGCACCTCCTCACTTGTTGTAAGAGCTTTGTGGGTGTTTGCTGTTCTTTCTGTTCCATGCCTGGCCTCCTTATTCTTCTGGGAGCCTCCCAGAAGCTAGGGCTTTTCATCTCCATATTCTTTTTCTCTGTATTCACTTTTTAATCTCCGTATTCTCATCAGTGTGCTGCCATCTTGCCTGGTTCAGAGGAAGGACTCAGTAACTTCTTCCTGTGAGAGAGAGAGAGAGAGAGATTGAGGTTCTCCACCACCCTGCCATTTACATAGCACATTCCTGAATTAAAAGTTTACCAAAAGTTCTAGGTTAAAAAAAATATATATCCTTTGTAGGGCATAACAGCTTGGAATTAGAAAATTTTAGAACCTAAAGATACCTCACAATTTTGTAGTTCTGCTGCATTTTATTTTTTAGCATTTAGTATCCAAGAAATGTTTTAAAGATATATAATACCCAATGTTTCAATCATTTTTTCAGACAAAGACACTCAAAGCTTGGAGGCATGTGGGGACTTGTTCAAAACCTCAATGACATGGTAGCACCAATGACTGGCCTGGATCCAGCACTTCAGCTACAATGCAGTATCTGTATCAGAATACTGTATCAGAGTCCTACACTACCTTTCTGTTTATATTGCTTTATTGTGTGTTGAATTATCCTATCAACAAATTATTTCCCCTACTCACCTTTTCCTCTCTATGCCAACATTTTTGTTCTTTAAAATTACCAAAGAGAAGGTATTCATCTGCTTTCAGCCTAGACAGCCACATTCTCTGGGAAGGTTTTCCTGACCTTCCCCAATCTGGGCCTGCTATCAAAGTACCCTGTGCTTTCTCTGCTACACAATTGGCCATGCAGTATTTTGATTGCCTGTCTAGCTATTTATACTCTCCATTAAACAAAACACTAAACTCTGTGACCTCTCTCTTAAGAGATAGTGCAATGTTGTAGTTTAAAGTGTGGGTTCTGGAGCCAGACTGCCTACATTCAAATTATGGCTCTTCTCTTTACTAGCCATCTAACCATGGGCGAGTTACTGAAACCTCAGTGAGCTATTGCTTCATCCTCTGTCAAATAAGCTGGATAATGGTGCCCACGCAGAGTTGCGGGGATCATATGAATAATGCATTTAAGTCCTTCAGATGATGCCTGGTGTGTAGGACACATTTAATAAATCTTAGCTGTTATTATTGTCTTTTCTCATTTTTATCATATACCTAAGCACTTAGAAAATACTGGTTGAATAAGTGTCTGCCTGTCTGACTCTGGGGTCACACAGATAAAGTCTAATGTTTCTTCCATACAATGGTTTTTAAAGTAAAAACACGTTAAATAATGATGGGTATATCACGCAGTCCTTGTCCATGATGGGTTTGCTGTCTAGTGGAGATGAAAAATAAAACAAAACACACAAAGCAAGTAACCACTGTAATGCTTAATAGAAAGAAAATTACTGCCTATTAATATTTGCAAGTTGTATTGGGAGCAACATAAAATTTCCAGGTGTTTCCCTACTAACAACCTCATCTTAGCGGCATGAAAGTTGTTTTTTAGAGCATCGTGAAATTTTGGAAAAGGATTTGCGAGATTATCCTTCATTTAAAAAATAAGAAAACATGTTAGAAATTTATCAAAGAAAAGATTTCAAAGGGTTATTACTGTAGTTCATTGAAATATTGGGTACTATATGTCTTTGAAACATTTCTTGGATGCTAAAAACTGTAAAAATTACCACAGTTCTTAATAGAGTTCGTTACTGTGAGAGCAGTGTGGTAACTTGGACGCTTGTTATAAATGCTGTGTATTTTATTGTTCTTCCCCACCCAACTGTTTTTCTTTTAGGACACACAGTGGCCAAGCAAGTATATTATAACAATAAAAGGAAGGACCCTTCGAAGTGGTTGCCTGCTCTTCATCTGTTTGATGTGGCACTGACGCTCTGCAAAACAACAGCAGCCGAGGAACAGGAGGTGGAAGCTGAAATCCTTTTTCAGAAAGGTAAAATGCATCTGGGATCAGAACTGTGATAAAATCTGTGGAATTCTTTTTTCTATGAACAACAGGATTCTTGAAAATCTGGTCCCTAGCTATAAGAATTGCAGATGCACAGAGGGCTTAGAGATGATTAACACAATGGTATCTCCACCAAATCCAGTCTTAGGTAAAAGAATGCTGCTTATTTTAAGTTTATATCTATAAAGAAAAAAGTACTGCTACCTCATTTCTTTTATAATTATAACTGATTCTTCTTATACAAAGTTTCATGTTTGACTGAAAAATGGCAACATAGCCTCTTAGCTATAAATAGTATTTCTTAAAAAGATATTTTTTCTGCATCATTTCATTACTTAGCTGAACACTTTGATTTTTATAAGTAAGAGATACATACGCATTGAAATTAAATAGCTATAGCACACCTATACTTACAACTTATATACAACACCTATTTACTTAATACATTTAGATAATTTCATTGTGGCCACTTTGCCTTTGAGAAAAACAAAGATGAGGATAATTGCTATCATTTACTGAGTATCTACTAGATACTAGGCTCTGTATTCAACATGTTACATCTCATAGTGCTAATTCTTACAATAGCTCTGCAAGGTAGGCATGACAGATCCCTCTTGATGATGAGGAAAATTAGGTGAGGTCTGGTTAAAATGATTTTCCAAAAGTCAACAGCTACTAAATTATAGTGCCCAGATATGAGCTCAACACTGGCCAGCTCTATGCCCTCTCCACAGGCTGCATGAAAGCAACAAATCCTTTTTACAGTGATTATAGAAGTTTCCTTTCCTGTCCTTGTTGCTACCCCTGTGCTCTGCCAGTGTGTACATTCTGTTTTTTTGAGATGGAGTCTCGTTCTGTTGCCCAGGCTGAAGTGCAGTGGCATGATCTTAGCTCACTGCAACCGCCGTCTCCCAGGTTCAAGCAATTCTCCTGCCTCAGCTTCCTGAGTAAGTGGGACCACAGGTGTGCACCACCACACCTGGCTAATTTTTGTATTTTTAGTAGAGATGGGGTTTCACTCTGTTGGCCAGGCTGGCCTCGAACTTCTGACCTCAAGCAATCCGCCCGTCTTGGCCTCCCAAAGTGCTGGGATTACAGGTGTGAGCCACTGCGCCTGACCTGCTAGTGCCTATATCTGAAGGCCACCACTCACCGTGAGGGCTGGGAGCTGTGATGGCCAGCACATTTGCATGATCATTGAGAATTTTCAACCATTTGCTGACTTTTTAGAATTTATTTTTTCCCTTTTGATTTGTGATTTTATTTATTTTTAAGTTAAATTTTTAAAAATTATTATTATACTTTAAGTTCTGGGGTATATGTGCAGATTGTGCAGGTTTGTTACATAAATATACACATGCCATGGTGGTGGTTTGCTGCATCTGTTGCCCTGTCATATACATTAGGTATTTCTCCTAATGCTATCCCTCCCCAGTACCCCACTGCCTGCTATTCCTCCCCTATCCCCCAAACCCCCAGGCCCCGGTGTGTGACATTCCCCTCCCTATGTTTGTGTGTTCTCATTGTTCAACACCCACTTATGAGTGAGAACATGTGGTGTTTGGTTTTCTATTCTTGTATCAGTGTGCTGAGAATGATAGTTTCCAGTTTCATCCATGTAACTGCAAAGGACATGAACTCATCCTTTTTTTATGGCTGCATAGTATTCCATGGTGTATATGTGCCATTTTCTTTATCCAGTCTATCATTGATGGGCATTTGGGTTGGTTGCAAGTCTTTGCTATTGTGAACAGTGCTGCAATAAACATATGTGTGCATGTGTCTTTATAGTAGAGTGATTTATAATCCTTTGGAAATATTCCCAG
>CAUYQU010003992.1:0-31193 GCA_963574635.1 Cheracebus regulus
CACCCGCCTATGAGTGAGAACATGCGGTGTTTGATTTTCTGTTCTTGTGTCAGTTTGCTGAGAATGATGGTTTCCAGGTTCATCCATGTCCCTACAAAGGATGCAAACTCATCGTTTTTGATGGCTGCATAATATTCCATACTTCACCCAAATTGCCCTGGTCTCAGGGAGCGGAATAATGAATGGGGATACTACTCAGAACGATTTCTTTTTAAACACATGATTTCAAAGAAGGGATTTTAGACATCATATTATCACTGCCTGGATTTAAGGTCAGTTAGCACTATGATGTCACAGGTGGGCTGCACAAATAAATAGGTACCTCTCAGATGAGAGTCACCTTCTCTCTTCGGTCTGTGATACCATGTAGAGTGCATGTTTTTAAGAAGTGTTATCAGGGCTGGGCACAGTGGCTCTTGATTGTAATCCCAGCACTTTGGGAGGCCAAGGCGGGTGAATCACTTGAGGCCAGGAGTTCGAGACCAGCCTGGCAAACATGGTGAAACTCCATCTCTACTAAAAATACAAAAATTATCTGGGTGTGGTGATGTGCACCTGTAATCCCAGCTACTTGAGGGGCCAAGGCAGGAGAATCACTTGAACCTGGGAGGTGGAGGGAGTAAGACTCCATCTCAAAAAAAAAAAAAAAAAAGTCTTATCAGCATTCAATGGTATTGTGGAAATCAGATTAACTATTTTGGTTAATCTAGTCAAGTGAGATAACCTGAGTGTTCTTGTCCTCAGCCCTGTATTGAGGGTAAGCTTTCAACTAAAACATATCCAGTGCTCCTTCTCTAAATGCTCTGAATGCTCTGAAAGGTATCAGGAAATTCAAGTAGAAAAAGAAAAACAAACAACCTATTTTTTAATCCCTTAAATTTTCTATGTCCCAGCTAATGGAAACATTAGCACCTTATGCATGAGGGCTGATGTTGGTTTGTTCTTATTAGCACAAGAAGAAAAAGGCAGATATATTCCAACAGGAAAGAGCTAGTTTTCCAGGCAGACTATATATGGTCTGAATATTGGGACAGAATTTAAATCAGCCATTCGATGAGCTCATCTTACACCAAGATCAGATTGAAAACTTGGCCATTGGAAAATAATATGAAAAGGTTGTTAACCATAAATCACAAGCAGAGAGGAAACCACTGAACAAGTTGGCCATGTGCAGTATTCAATCCCCTCCAGAAAATTTGGAAAGGGACAGTGGAGGGGGAATTTTTCAGGGACTCTCCTGAATGTCTGTACAGAGATAAATGGGGATGAGAGGAAGAATAAGACCAATGCTTACACTATGCTGCATAGTCCGCCACACAGTCCTCTGGGAAGCAAGAGGAAAACAAATTTAAAGGAAAAAGAAAAAGAGATTATTCTATACATAATAGCACAGCACAGGCACAAGGTTTAGCTTTGTAAGTTGGCATTCCACCCACTCCCCACCCAAAATTCCCTCAGAATGACCAGTAAGATATTTGAGAAATCCATATCCACAGGACAGTGTTAAATACTTACTGGAGATTTATGGGTCTAAATCATCACCCACTTGTTGAGTTAACGTGCAAATCTGGCTTTAAAAAGAACTTTACTTTTAATCAAATATATTTCTCTAAGATACACCATGCACAGTCCATTTTTATTCTAATGAATCAGCTGGAATAAAGTGACTGACACTCCCTGCCCAAGTATGTCTGCCAGCCGCAGAACACGCTGTGCTCTAATTTTCTGAGCTGTACAACTAATTGCCTTTTACGGAGGCTAATTTGAAATACCTTTCCATGCTCAGATCTTAAAAATCGAGCTGTTTTGTGCTGATTTATTTTTATACTTGACATTTCCAGTGAATTGGAACTGTCTTTTAAAAAAATTATAGTTTCACATCAAATTATTGAAGAGAATTTGCAGAGTATACATTTAAGAATAAAGGAACAGAACCAGTCTCTTCCTGAGTGCAAGCAGTAATCTCTGGTCTGTTTGATTGAAAGTCATTAAAACTCAGCTGGGACAGAGGGGCTACACATGGGAGTTTGTTGGTGACAAGAAAGCTACATAATGGTAGGATGACTCTCTTAACTGAATTACCGCAGTTGATAACATTCGTATCCTTAACAAATCACGGATGTTGGTGGTAGAGACTACAATATTCTCAGATGAGTTGGCTTTCTGTCAGCAGCTGAATTTATAAAAATACATTCACTCATTCTTGGATAACAAAAATCACTTTAGGGTAGTCTGTCTGAAAGCTACTGACTACTTTAACTCTTTCTTATGCCCATATAACTTTAAAGGAGCAAATGGA
Source organism: Cheracebus regulus (assembly GCA_963574635.1). Classification (NCBI taxonomy): domain Eukaryota; kingdom Metazoa; phylum Chordata; class Mammalia; order Primates; family Pitheciidae; genus Cheracebus; species Cheracebus regulus. Next base: position 2,300 of record CAUYQU010003992.1, read on the forward strand.
AATGTTCCCTAGTAATACAAAAGAATTTCTAAGTTCCTTATAAATAGAATAAGACATTAAATGATGAAATTGGTATATTTTTTTAAGAGAGAGTTTTGTTTTCAATTATTTCATATAAGGTTTAGTAGCAGTTTACTCAGTTTGGGATTAGTAGTTTTATTCTTAAAGCAAACCCCATAATTACCCATTCAAATGTTAAAAAAATAGCTTTAGAATAACTGAAATAAGAAAATTTACCAACAGATCCCAAAGTTACTGCCACAGGTACTAATTTAAATGGTACTAAGAAATAACTCTCCAAGTGCCTTATGCTTTATAGTTATTTTCATTTTGGCAAAAGGGGTGGGGTGATTGGAGGAATGTTTTGATATTGTCCTTTGAAGCATTTTTCTGCTGAAACACTTCAAGAAATGAAGGGAAATCTTTTCCAATTATCCTCCTTTTCTCAGACACATGCTTCTTATAAATATTCAAGAAACATCTTTTCCGGGGAAAATTAAAACAGGAGTAGGTAATATGAGCCTTGTTTATAAACAGCCTAAACAGGCTGTAATGGATGACAGACCCATCTGGATAGTTTGGCAGTGCATGCTTCTTGAAGATGAGCATGTTTGACTGTTGTACCACAGTCTGGCTAAGGATAACTGCCCCAACTTGCCACTGTTCTGCGCTATATTGGAATCCCCAAAGGAAGAAAGCCTCCCCAAAGGGGAGCCAATGGCTACTGAGACTCTGTTATTCACTTTGGGCCTAGCTCATGTCTCTCCAGGAATAACCTTGGTATAGGTCTGTTTGATATGGAAACAGTGCCTTGCTCTCAGGAGCTGAGCAAAGTGAGCTTATGGATGGCTGTGCATTACATGTCTCTAATTCTTACCATTTGAGAAGGGATCAGAATTTAATATAATAAAAAATCAACAAAACTGCAATTTTCACTTACAGAGGCTGAAGTCACACCTAAAGTAAATGCTACAAGATGTCTGAGAATGTTTTAGAATAAAATTGGCTTATTGATTTAAATACCTATGCATGGAGTCTGGTCCTTGGCTTTTACTTGTGATCATACGATTGACCATTACTAATCATTTTCAGAAAAAGATTGATAAAATATATTTTTGAGGGATGCAAAAGGTTTTCATTCTGTTTGCTACTTGCGTATGCTCTTGAGACCTTTATATCTAGAGCATTTTGAAGTTTACCAATGAAGTGCCTTTATAAAATGTTCAAATCTCAATTTTCATGTCCATCAGATTTTAAGCATCAGATAAAATTCTCAAAGTGTTGATGCTTTATTTAGTTTATGCTAAGCTGAAAAAATATTGTCTTTAGAAACATATTTTTCTGGCTCTACTTCCCTTGTTTAAGGGTTTTTCTCCTGGGGATGAGGGAAAACTTCTCTGTTTCAAAGAGAAAAAATTAATTTGTTGCCATACATATCATTATAATGTTCAAATTCAATGCTTTTTTAACTAAGTGTGTAATGTACCCCAGCTCTTTTAAATCTTGTTTTATTTTACTGTGGTAAGGACACTTAACATGACATCTACCACCTTAACAGATTTCTTTTTTTAAGTGAACAATACAGTATTGTTAGCAGCAGGCACAATGTTGCACCTCAGATCTTTAGAACTTACTCATCTCACATTGTACCCCTGTTCTTAAATTAAATTTTACCAAATTTCGGAAAAGACTGGATTGTTCCAATAACTAAGTTAAGAGCCAGTGAAAATGGGGAAAAAGGAATCAAACCCATACTCACCATGTGTGCTTCTGCTTAGAAAGATCTTGATATACAATGCAATTTGTAAAGTAAAATTTAAACAATGGAATCTAATGAAAACCGTCATTTCTTTAAAACAGCTGACTAGTTATTTGATGGAATCTAATTGGTTGTTTAAAAGAAAAATGGTGACTATTTGTAAACTTTTCCTGAAACTTCTATATAGAATAGATGTAAGTCGCTGGGTGCAGTGGCTCACACCTGTAATCTCAGCACTTTGGGAGGCCGAGGCAGGTGAATTGCTTGAGCTCAGGAGTTCAAGACCAGCCTGGGCAACATGGTGAAACCATGTCTCTACAAAAATTAAAAAGCTGGGCATGGTGGTGCATGCCTGTGGCCTCAGCTACTCAGGAGGCTGAGGTGGGAGGATCACTTGAGCCCAGCAGATCAAGGTTGCAGTGAGCTGTGATCATGCCACTGCACTCCAGCATGGGCAACAGAGTAAAATCCTGTCTCAAGAAAAAAAAAAGAATAGATATAAGCAAGGTAAAGTAGAAGGTTGCAGCAACTGCAAATATCTACACTACAGAGTAGGTTTTATTTGCTAATAAATGGTAATAAATTTATAACATAATTTAGCAGTTAATAACTCCAGTTACCCCTTTATTTTGATACTTCATGGACAGGCCTTTAGGTTGTAAGCATATTTGATTTTTATAGAGAGAAATGCTGAGATGTACTTACTTCGAAGCCAAATTCAACCAATTTAATCTTATGAGTTCTACACTATAGAAGGATATTAACTAAAATCATAAAGTAATTTATAACAGTGACTAATAAAAGTATTTTCATAACTGGCAGTCTTTGAGATTTGAGTTTATATGACACGGTCAGATGTGGTTCAAGTGCTTTATGACATTAAGAATTTTATCTGTTAATTTTACATCAAGATAATTGGCAAAGCAACGTTAACAGCACTAACAATTGCAGGTATATAAAGTGTTTATAGTACTATAAATGGAGGAAATTGAATTAAAAATATTCAGGCAGTATTTCTTTGAAATTATGAGCTTTTATTTTTTATAGCAAAATTTGGTCTAAAACATATTTAAAAATTGTATTTACTATGTTTATGGTTGTATTCTCTGAGTATTATAAATTGCTTTGATGATGGATACCATTGAGTCCCCTGACACACATCTAAATAGCTCGAAGAGACTGCTTCTAAGGATTCCAACTTTTTAAAGACATATACGAAAGAAAAAAATGATAGTAACATTGATTTGAGGTTTCCTGGCAAGGTCTTTCAAACAGAACACTTTGCAAATAAGAAAAAGTCATAATAAAGTTGCATTATATCATAACTGAATAAATAACCATTTTCAGAAAAGAACTAAAACAGATGAGTAGGAAATGTGCTATTACAATTATGTCTCTGGAAGAACTGGCCACTTAGTTTTCAAATTAATATTTCATGAGAAATATGAAGTCGAAAATTTCGTCACTGCACACATGCATTAACAGTTTCTTAATGGATTAATAGATTTCTTAAATAATCCAATTCATGACCCAAAAGAAAGGTCCCATTACTTTTCAATATTTGAATTAAGAACAGAAGCAGATGTAAGAACGAGATGACTTTTATAACCCACTTTTTCAGAATCTCCTAGGAGTTTCAAAGAATGACTTTGGTAACACAAAGCACCCGCCCTGGTTATCATCAATCTGGGAACACTCACCAGCCGGTCCAAGCTTGTGCCTGCAGCAGTTGTTGGTCTTTCCTCAGGATTGTAGGGCCTGAAACGCGTATTAAAATTTTCAGGAGCTGAGCGGGCAGATCTGAGAGCCGGAGCAGGTTTGGGCTGACCACATCCCTGAAAGACCTGGAAGAAACATTGAAAAGTAAAGAAAGTTATACAATGAGTTCTCTCCTAAATTCATGAGGCAGAAGTGTGCAATGCAATGGTGTCCACATTTCCAATGAAGCTTTTACCTCCAATAAACTTTAATTCTGAAAAGTAAACAACTATAACCACCAATAGAACAGAAAGAATTACCCAGACAGATACAGGGTGACCAACTTTATGTCCTGACTCATAGTTTCAGCATACACCATCAATCCTTATTATTGGTAGATCCATATTTGCAAATTTGCTTACTCACTAAAATTTATTTTTAACCCCAAAATTAATATTCACAGCACTCTCCTGGACATAAAGACACGGTGCCAAAAAATTTGATTTATGTTCCCAGCTGAGGTTGGAGAAGACACACTCTCTTATTTCAGCTCTCAGATTGTAAAAAAAGTGTTCTCTTTGTGATCTATGTAGTACAATGTTTTTCACATTTTTGTGCTTTTTCTTGTTGATTTCAGTGTTTAAAATTCTCTCCAAGCATTGGGCTGAAGTACTGTTAAGCGTTCCTAACCACAAGATGTGTAATGTGTTGTATGGCAAAAATATGTATGTTAGATAAACTTCATTCAAGCCCGAATTATAGAGCTATGAGTTCAATGTTAATGAATCAACAATATAGATTAAATAACCTGTCTTTTCACAGAAACACACATAAAACAAGGTTACATATTGATTGGTTGATGAAACTGCTGTGGTCAGTGGCTTGCAGGAGCCTAAACCTGTTATTTCTTGTTGCTGCAACGGTTCAGTATTTGCTAAGTCAATGTTTGCAGTGACTCTATAGAACATAACTACAATAATGGGAATCAACTGAATTAAAAATAGAGATTGAAATAGTTACTCCACAGGATAATTTCAGGATTAAATGAATTGTATCTCACTTTTACCTACTTGAATTTGGCATTCTATAAACATCTGTTTGGGATTCCTGTTATCATGGCAAATGTATTTCATTGTATAGCATGTAAGGCCAAATAATTTCAGTGACTCCCCTTTGAGTAATGAAAATCTCTACTGGAAGAATTCTTTAAAAACACTCTCTTGAGCAGTGGTGTAGAAACAGGACAAGCAAATGTGGATGAAATCCATATAACGATAGCTTCCTTTAATTTTGTTGTTGACAGCTGTTCACGTCACAATTAAGATTGCTATGGGAAATCCAACATTTTATTGTAATGATCTTAGGGACTGAGCTGCCAGTTCTTTTTCCACAGTGATTTCAGTCAGGGTGGTGTGGAGACAATTCCTTTGCTGTTTTTAGAAGCTTTATCCTCTGTGCTGGTTATTGAGAGTTAATACTTTTACTGAAATTACAGAAAATGCAGTAACGTTTTCAGGAAATTTTGATAAAGTTTAACTTTATTCTATTTCTTTCATTTCTCCATAGCAGATGATTTTTCTCCTGGATACTTTTCCTTCAGTCAACTTTTTGGGGTTATTTACGTGAGCCGATCCTTAACTCGCATGTAGTATATTTGCAATGCATTTGTTCCAGTTTTGTTATTTCATTCTGTGTTAACTCTAAAATAAGCATTTTTCATCATGTCTATTATGTGATTCCACTGAAGTACACAGAGAGCTCTTGAGTGCCATTCACAATGACAAATTCCGTCTTGAGACACAATTCATTTTGTTTTACCACTACAGCTAATTTTTCTTTTGTTGTATGCAGTAGTTCTCCTTCAACTCAGCATTTTGCCGAGCGGTGGTACTTTGTCCTGGCATTCCCCGAGATTGGTCTTAACACACTATTGATTATTCTTCTCTCACACAATTTCTGAAGCTGATGGTGTAAACCGGTGTGATAAAGATAGTGGCCCTTTTCTCCCTAGTGCCTAAATCACTTCCCCCTGGCAAGGTCGTTGCTGATGGAGGGCATTAACATTTCCAGAGCTCCAGGGAACTGTTGAGTGCACTATTCTGGATTGCTCTGAAAGTGACAGCTGACTTTTAAAAAATGTAAAGCCTAAGGCGAAACAATACTAATGGCCTTGCTGAGATTTCATGAAGCCAGGCATTGAAAGAGTTAACGGACCTTTTTAATTCACCCTTTGGGAAAAATCTGGCTCAGTGGGTTAAGTTAAATCAAAGAAACATGAATGCCCTGAAAGAATATTAGTGTTCTAGGGAGATATTTCATTGTAATGGAAAAACTTAACATTTGCTTGAATTTTTGTTTTTGGAGGGTGTTAATTATTACAGAACAGAGGTTAGTTAATATATCCTAGTAGCTTTCTGTTATTTAGGTCAGGTTTGGATGCTGAAGATAGCTTCCATGCAGAAATCACTGTGTCTGTGACCAAAACTGAGGAAAACACTGACTTCTAATTACTTTGTATAACAACACTTGGCCACCTAATCAGGTGGAGACCTATATGACAATCTGCCACGACAACCTCACATCTTGAAAGCCCCTAAACAGAGATCCTATCATACATACCCTTAGAAAAACAGACGTGCCATAAGAGAAAGCCTTTAGTGTGGAAGTTCTGACCCTAGGGATCGAGAGCTATTTTTCAGAATTTTAGAAAACCTAATGAGAATGGTTTACAAAGGAATACTTTGCAGTAGTTGCCTTGCTTTTGCTTAGGAATGATTTAAAAAACCCTTTGTATTAGTCTCATACTGAGAATATACCTAAAACAACATATATCCATCATTTAACTTAGATGACTTACAAAGTGAACATTAATAATTTGATGTTCGATACATGTGCTATACTGTGTCCTTCAAGAATTCATAAGTCAAAATCTAATCACCAATGTGATGGAATTAGGAGGTAGTTCCTTTGGGAAGTGATTAGACCCTACCCTCATGAATAGGATTAGTGCTCTTATTAAAACAACAACCACAACGACACAAGATCCAGAGAGTGCCCTTGTCTCATGTGGGAACACAGTGGGAAGGTGCCATTGTCTATAAAATACCATGCAGGTCCTCCCCAGGCATCAAATCTGCTGAAGACTTGATCTTAGACTTTCCGGCCTCCAGAAATGTGAGAAATAAATTTCTGTTATTTATAAGCCACCAAGTTTATGGCATTTTGTTGTAGCAGCCTGAGCAGACTAAGACAGCAGGCAATCTGTTAGCTTGAAAAAAGTATTTTTAAAATACGGGGGTCATGGGGTAGGTGACAAAGGACATTTTTAGGCAGAAAATTTGGATCATCTCAATTTTCTGAGTTTGCTGTAGCAGCAGTTTAGTTAGGCACAGTTTCGTGGCTCATGAGGGCCATGGCTAGGTTAGTATAAAAGACCAGTGAGCCTTTTCCTTGGTGGCTTGGGTGTCCCAACATTTTACATTTTGAATAAGAGAAAAAGCAATTGAGAAATAATAATGTGATGGAAAGGGCCGTAGATTCAATGAGAGTCAGTAGATCAACTGGTTATGGCTGCAGATGTAGATTTGGATCATCAGCTTAAAGATGGCATTTAAAGCTGATTGCATTGACCAAGGGCAAGTAGATATAGGTGGGCAGATGCTTGGGGCTGAGGACAGCCTATTGCCATGCCAACACTTACAGGTCCTCTCTGAGCCTCAGTTTCCTGCTCTTTCAAATGGGAATAACAAAATGTTGTTGTTCACTTAACAACATTATGTACCACACAGACACACTATGATGATAAAATATAATACGTACTGCAGAAAAACGGAGCCATGTGTCTAGAAAAGTACGTGCCTGCTAATTAGTTAATTATATCATACCATAATCTGTATTTTCCAGAAGTTTTGCTTTCTAGATAAGAAAATATAAAGGAAAAATGTCTGGACCGATGTTTCTTTTCGCACCTTTTAAAAATCTTCTAATTTTTTGTTACAGACAAGGTCACATGCTGTTGCCCAGACTGGAGTGCAATGGCACTAACACCACACACTGCAGCCCCAACCTCCTGGGCTCAGGCCATTCTCCTGCCTCAGCCTCCTGAGTAGCTGGGACCACAGGTGCATGCCAACCACACCCTGCTAATGATGTTTTTAAAATGTTTTCCACAAAGTATTATTTTCAAGGGCAAACGACTGTTACATAAGTAATAGATTCCACCTATCAAAGTTAAATTAGGTACCTTCACAAGGGTTTCATCATGCTAATGCACATTCAGACTCATTGAAAGGGAGGATGACATTGGTAGTGTTTCCCCAAACTATTTGATCATGGTTCCTTTTTCTTATAAGACTGGTGTTCCAAAGAACACACTCTGAGATATACCGTGAAGGTGGTCATAACCTGCCAAGGAGAGACATGCTTCAGATAGAACTGCATTTACTTAGAGGTATTTGTGAAGCTGTTCCACCTTCCTTTGCCTTTAATTTTAGAGAAGAATGTTATTTTAAGACACTAAAGGGCTTCTTTTTACAACAGAACGGAAGTTTCTAGAGGTTATCCCTGCAGGCTAAGTCAACTTTCTGTGGTACAAATCATTAGCCTTACTCCTTTAAGAAATAGAATCAGTATTACCACCTCCCGACCCCTGCCTGCTTCTCTCCAAGGGATGTTGAAAGTGATAATTAGATAATTTGGGAAAGTATTTGGAAGTCCCAATGTAGACAGATGCTACAGATGTACAAAGGAATTCTCCTTCCACCTAGCTGACTTGCAAAACCTGTGGATTTTAGAAAGACATCTGGCTCATGAATCCTGTCTTTTAAAAGGATTACTAAGATAATGTCTCAGAAGTCTGTTGGCATTCTGAGATTAAAGAAGCTGACAGTAGGATAGGAAGGGATGAAAGGAGAGACATTTTATAATTTTGGAGGGATGGGGAGGAGAAGGAGGTGTGGTGATAACAGGTTTAAGTGCTGTGTTTTAGGTTTCTAAATACAAGTATTTTTCCTTTAAAAATATTAGGGCATCTTAACATATTTCTCTGAAAATAAACTAAGATGCCCACTATTTCAGAGGCACATGTAGCTTTACACCTATATCTCTTCATCTTCTTTATCTTCTGCATTGTCTTTAGCAGCTTGATTATACATTTTAGAAAGTCATTACTGGCAACTTGAGAAGCAGTGGCTGCAGGTAAATTCTGCCTCAGATCCTGTGTTTTTAAAAAATTCTGTCTTCTCACTTTCTACTCAGTAGGTTTTTTTAATGGGGGAAATGTGCTGCTATTCTCATGTAGGCAAATATTGAAATTTGCAAACAGAACTCTTATCTTTTATATTAAATATAGGTAACAGTGTTACTTAGATTTAATTAGATTTGATGTTTTGAGGGTAAGTAATGTTTTATTTATCTATTAGATTCTAATTTATATTACAGTATCAATGAATGAACTATTAGATTACTATTTAGGAAATTCAAATTTATTCCATTCATACTCAAGGAAATAGAAGCTATATCTTCATTAGCATGGATACCATATATTTGTCCAGATGCAGCCATTATTTTCACAAGAGATGGCTGTGGAGTAACCAATAGTTGTATCAGTGCATTCTGGAGAGACCATAACTAAATGTCTTACACTAGGTAATTTATAAACAACACAAATTTATTTCTCACAGTTACAGAGGCTGTGAAGTCCAAGTTCAAGGTGTCAACAGATTTGATGTCTGGTGAGGGCCCTCTGCTTTGCAGATGGCACCTTCTTGCTGTGTCCTTACATGGCAGAAAGGCAAAAGGACTAACAAGCTCCTGTAGGCCTCTTCTGAAAGGGCACTAATCCCACTCATGAGGGCTTCACCCAAATGTCTTAGTTACCTTCCAAAGCCTCCACCTCCAAATACTATTATCTGAGGAGTTAGGATTTCAGTATATGAAATTTGGAGGGACATATACATTCAGATCATTGCAAAAGGTCACAAACACAACTCAAAAAGTTTGGAGTGTTAATATTAGTCTTTCTCCTAATACTCGTGTGACCTTGGGGTAACAGTGTTTTCTCCAATTCTCAAAGCTGTTGGGAAGATTGAATGATATGATGCATAGAAAAATATACTGAAAACATGAAGTATAATAGTATCTTATTTTAACTAAATAATCTGTAATTAAAAAGAATAACAATGGGTAATAAATCAAATCTAAGGATTATGCAGAATTACACATGAATAATTTAAGCTCTATGATGAATAGGGTTTCATACATTTCGTTCATTAGTGTATCCCAGTATCTGTAGGAGTTCCCAGCACATGGTATATGTTTTAAAAAACTAGGAATGAAAGATTAGGAAGAAATAAAATTTTTAGTAATAATCTTCTCCTTTTGCAAACATTTATTAAAGGAAATTAGCATGTAGATTTTTGTAATGAGAAAGAAAAAAGAGGAAAGGAAAGACAATGAACACTTACCAAGTGTCTATGATAGGACAGACACTTCACTGTGCTACGTGTTTTATGTGTTATCTCAAATAATTGATTATCTCTTCAAAATCAAGGTTGAATATTTCTTCCTCAGACTGAAGGGATGAATCATGTATCCACGTAAAATAAATTATTTGATATTTCCTTTACTACATTTAGTAGGCTAAATTAAAGCAAAGCCAAATGGACAACTTTGTTTAAAGTAACAACTAGACCCACAATACTGTTTCTTGATCACTTGATAATAGCTACTCAGTGACCTTGATAAGACAGTTAGGAAGGGGAGGACCTTGCATACAAAATAGTTAGATTGGCTTCCTGATTGGCCCATGGGAGAGCTGTCAGAGCTGTGGGTGCTGGAGATAGCTGGGCTCAGAGCTCAGGCAATGGCCATTGCTTACTGCAAAGTGGCAGGCAACTTGGGCTCTTTATAGAGGCACCCTCCTTGGTATCAACAATCGGTGAAAATGATGAACAGTGACACCTGTACATTGCAGCAGTTGTATCCTAACCCTGTCAATGATGGTCTAGGTTAAGCACAGAGCTAAGGCCTTTCTCAGAGTGGAAGTGGTGACTGAGACGTGTGTGCCTGGGAGCATTCACTTATCATTAGTAAGCAAATCAGATTTAGTTTAAACATTTTTAAAAAACATTTCATTAAAAGTAGTAGCAAAAAGGGCTACATTATATCATTACATATGATAACTAGCACCTTAGAAACTCATTTCACACACTTTAAGGAGATTTCTAACAGTATTTGTTTAATAGCCTAAAAAGTGTTTTCCTGAATATAAACTTAAAACATCTTGATGATGACTTTTTCTTTAGATATAAAATTACTATATTCACTACAAAAGCATTTTAAATGTCAGCTTTTTTGTTGTTGTACTTTAGGTTCTGGGGTACATGTGCAGATCACGCAGGATTGTTGCATAGGTACACACATGGCAAGGTGGTTTGCTGCCTTCATCCCCATCACCCACATCTGTTATTTCTCCCCTCAATATCCCTCTTTGCCCTCCCCACCCTCTGCTGTCCCTTCCCTAGCAACCCCCAACTGTCCACAATGTGTGCTGCTCCTCTCCCTGTGTCCACATGTTCTAAGTGTTCAACACCCACCTATGAGTGATAACATGTGGTGTTTGGTTTTCTGTTCTTGTGTCAGTTTGCTGAGAATGATGGTTTCCAGATTCATCCATGTCCCTATGAAGGACACGAACTCATTGTTTTTATGGCTGTGTAGTATTTCATGGTGTATATATGCCACATTTTCTTTATTCAGTCTATCATTGATGGACATTTGGGTTGGTTCCAGGTCTTTGCTATTGTAAACAGTGCCGCAGCGAACATATGTGTGCATGTGTCTTTATAATAGAACAATTTATAATTTTTTGGGTATACACCTAGTAATGGGATTGCTGGGTGAAGTGGAATATCTATTTCTAGGTCTTTGAGGAATCACCACACTGTCTTCCACAATGGTTGAACTAATTTGCACTCCCACCAAAAATGTAAAAGTGTTCCTATTTCTCCACATCCTCTCCAGCATCTGTTGTCTCTAGATTTTTTAGTGATCGCCATTCTAACTGGTGTGAGATGGTATCTCAATGTGGTTTTGATTTGCATTTCCCTAATGACCAGTGATGATGAGTATTTTTTCATATGTTTGTTGGCCTCATAGATGTCTTCTTTTGTAAAGCATCTGTTTATATCCTTCACCCACTTTTGAATGGGTTTGTTTGTTTGTTTCCCATAAATTTGTTTTAGTTCTTCGTAGATTCTGGATATTAGCCCTTTGTCAGATGGGTAGATTGCAAAAAGTTTTTCCCATTCTGTTGGCTGCTGGTTCACTCTAATTACTGTTTCCTTTGCTGTACAAAAGCTCTGGAGTTTAATTGGATCCCATTTGTCTATTTTGGCTTTTGTTGCCATTGCTTTTGGTGTTTTAGCCATGAAGTCCTTGCCTATGTCCTGAATGGTTTTGCCTAGGTTTTCTTCTAGGGTTTTTATGGTGTTAGGTCTTACTTATGTTTAGATCTTTAATCCAGCTGGAGTTAATTTTAGTGTAAGGTGTCAGGAAGGGGTCCAGTTTCTGCTTTCTGCAAATGGCTAGGCAGTTTTCCCAACACCATTTATTAAACAGGGAATCCTTTCTCCATTGCTTGTTTTTGTGAGGTTTCTCAAAGATCAGATGATTTTAGATGGGTGGTGTTGCTTCTGAGGCCTCTGTTCTGTTCCATTGTTCTATATCTCTGTTTCGGTACTGGTACCATGCTGTTTTGATTACTGTGGCCTTGTAGTATAGTTGGAAGTCAGGTAGAATGATGCCTCCAGCTTTGTTCTTTTGGCTTAGAATTATTTTGGCTATGCAAGCTCTCTTTTGGTTCCAGATGAAGCCTGAAGTGTTTTTTTTTTTCCAGTTCTGTGAAGGTCATTGGTAGCTTGATGGGATGGCATTGAATCTATAAATTACTTTGGGCAGTATGGCCATTTTCACGATATTGATTCTTCCCAACCATGAGCATGGAATGTTTTCCCATCTGTTTGTCTCCTCTCTTATTTCATTGAGCAGTGGTTTGTAGTTCTCCTTGAAGAGGTCCTTTACATCCTTTGTTAGTTGCATTCCTAGGTATTTTATTCTCTTTGTAGCTATTGTGAATGGGAGTTCACTTCTGATTTGGCTCTCTGTCTGTTATTGCTGTACAGAAATGCTTGTGATTTCTGCACATTGATTTTGTATCCTGAGACTTTGCTGAAGCTGCTTATCAGTTTCAGGAGATTTTGGGCTGAGACAATGGAGTCTTCTAAATACACAATCATGTCATCTGCAAATAGAGACAATTTGGCTTCCTCTTTTCCTAATTGAATATCCTTTATTTCTTTTTCTTGCCTGATTGCTGTGGCTAGGACTTCCAATAATACATTGAATAGGAGTGGTGAGAGAGGGCATCCTTGTCTAGTGCCAGATTTCAAAGGGAATGCTTCCAGTTTTTGCCCATTCAGTATGATAGTATGATATTGGCTGTGGGTTTGTCATAAATAGCTTTTATTATTTTGTGATATGTATCATCGATACCTAGTTTATTGAGAGTTTTTAGCATAAAGCGCTGTTGAATTTTGTCAGAGGGCTTTTGTGCATCTATTGAGATAATCATGTGGTTTTTGTCTTTGGTTGTGTTCATGTGATGGATTACATTTATAGACTTGCATATGTTGAACCAGTCTTGCATCCCCGGAATTAAGCCTACTTGATCATGATGAATAAGCTTTTTGATTTGCTGTTGCACTCTGTTTGGTGGTATTTTATTGAAGATTTTTGCATCGTTGTTCATCGTGGATATTGGCCTGAAGTGTTATTTTTTAGTTGATCTCTGCCCGGTTTTGGTATTAGGATGATGTTGGTCTTATAAAATGAGTTGGGGAGGATTCCCTCTTTTTGTATTGTTTGGAATAGTTTCAGAAGGAATGGTACCAGCTCCTCTTTGTACATCTGGTAGAATTCGCCTGTAAACCCATCTGGACCTGGGCTTTTTTAGTTGGTAGACTATTAATTGCCACCTCAATTTCAGTCCTTTTTATTGGTCTATTCAGGGATTCATCTTCTTCCTGGTTTAGTCCTGTGAGAGTGCAAGTGTCCAGGAATTTATAGATTTCTTTCATATTTACTGGTTCGTGTGCATATAGTTGTTTGTAGTAATCTCTGATGGTAGTTTGTATTTCTGTGGAGTCAGTGGTGATGTTTCCTTTATCGTTTTTTATTGTATCTATTTGATTCTTCTCTCTTTTCTTTTTTATTAGTCTGGCTAGTGGTCTATCTATATTGTTGATCTTGTCAAAAAACAGCTCCTGGATTTGTTGATTTTTTGAAAGGTGTTTTGTGTCTCTATCTCCTTCTGTTCTGCTCTGATCTTAGTAATTTCTTGTCTTCTGCTAGCTTTTGAGTTTTTTTTTTTTATCTTGCTCCTCTCTTTCAATTTTGATGATAGAGTGTCGATTTTAGACCTTCCCCTGCTCCTCATGTGGGCATTTGTTGTTGTGAATTTCTCAGTAGACACAACTTTAAATGTGTCCCAAAGATTCTAGTATGTTGTATCTTCATTCTCATTGGTTTGGAAGAATGTCTTTATTTCTGCCTTCATTTCATTGTTTATCCAGTCTACATTGAGGAGCAGTTGTTCATTTCCCATGAAGTTGTGTGGTTTTGAGTTAGTTTCTTAATTTTGAGTTCTAATTTGATGCCCTGTGGTCTGAGAGACTGTTATTATTTTCATTCTTATACATTTGCTGAGGAGTGATTTACTTCTAATTATGTGATTGATTTTAGAGTAAGTCTGCTGTGGTGCTGAGAAGAATGTATATTCTGTGGATTTGGGGTTAAGAGTTCTGTAAATGTCTATTAAGTTTGCTTGGTCCAGATCTGCATTGAAGTCCTGGATTTCCTTGTTGATTTTCTGTCTCATTGATCTGTCTAATATTGAGAGTGGAGTGTTAAAGTCTCCCACTATTATTGTGTGGGAGTCCAAGTCTCTTTGTAGGTCATCAAGGACTTGCTTTATGTATCTGGGTGCTCCTGTATTGCATGCATATATATTTAGAATAGTTAGCTCTTCTTGTTGTATTGATCCTTTTACCATTATGTAATGTCCTTCTGTGTCTCTTTTGATTTTTGTTGGTTTAAAGTCCATTTTATCAGAGACTAGGATTGCCACTCCTGCTTTTTTTTTGTTCTCCATTTGCTTGGTAAATCTTCTTCCATCCCTTTATTTTGAGTCTATGTGTGTCTCTGCATGTGAGATGGGTCTCCTGAATACAGCGCACCAATGGTTATTGGCTTTTTATCTAACTTGATAGTCTGTGTCTTTTGATTGGGGCATTTAGTCCGTTTACATATTAATATTGTTATGTGTGAATTTGATCCTGCCATTTTATTACTGGTTGTTTGCTTTGCCCTTTGGTTGGTGTAATTTCTTCATTGCATCACTGGCCTTTACCATTTGGTTCTTTTTTGCAGTGACTGGTACTGGTTTTTCCTTTCTGTGTTTAGAGCTTCCTTCAGGAGCTCTTGTAGGGCAGGTCTGGTAGTGGCAAAATGTGTCAGCAATTGCTTGTCTGTAAAGGATTTCACTTCTTCATCACTTATGAAGTTTAGTTGGCTGGATATGAAATTCTGGGTTGAAAGTTCTTTTCTTTAAGGATGTTGAATATTGGCCCCCACTCTCTTCTGGCTTGTAGGGTTTCTGCTGAGAGATCTGCTGTGAGTCTGATGTGCTTCCCTTTGTGGGTGACCCAGCCTTTCTCTCTGGCTGCCCTTGGTATTTTTCCCTTTGAGGTGGCTGAATAAGAGGCAGCTCCAGAAAGCAGCTCCCAGCGAGAGAGACACAGAAGGAGAGTGGTTTCCACAATTCCAAACGAGGTACCAGGTTCATTTTGTGGGTCCGGTTGGACAGTGGTTATAAACCAAATAGGGCAAGTTGAGGCAAGGTGGGGCACTGTCCCACCCAGGAGGTGCATGCAACCAACCAGAGGACTGGGGGATCTCCCCCTCTGGGACTTCAATTCGGATATAGCGTTCCACCCAAGCCCTCTACAACCCACAGAACAGGAGATCTTCACTGGGCTGAAAAGGCTCAGTGAGCTGCATGAACAGGGCAGAACAGCAACTTTGCCCCACAGGGGCTGTCAGCATAGATCTAGGCGGAAGCACTGGCTGACTCCCAGGAAGCCAAAAAGCCGGCGGGATGGAGCTACCCGCCCCACAGAAAGAAGGGAAACTGAACACAGGGAAACAGCCCAAATGGCAGGACGGTCCCCCACCCCCCACCCTGCACAAAGCCCAACAGCCTAAAAAACTCTCACTTCCAGGAACGATCGAGCTTGGCAGGGGGAAGGGAAGCCACCATTACAGAAGCCGGTCTAATTTTCCTGAGTAAATAAAAGACACAGCAGCTCCACAGAATCTGTGGCAGCCCAGCAGCACCTCTGCAGGCAGACAAAAGAAAGGTCGCCTCCCCAAGCAGCTACCTGAGATCACAACTATGTAAATCCAAGAGATGGGAAGAAACCAGCGCAAGAAGAATGAAACCATCAAAAACCAAAATGTCTCTCTCCCACCATGAGATCACCACTCCTCACCAGCCAGGGAACAAAGCAGGATGGAGAATGAATTTGATGAATTGACAGAAGCGGGCTTCAGAAGGTGGGTAATAACAAACTTCTCTGAGTTAAAGGAACATGTTCTATCCCAATACAAAGAAACTAAAAACCTTAAAAAAAGGTTAGACGAAATGCTAACTAGAATAACCAGCTTAGAGAAGAACGTAAATGACTTGATGGAGCTGAAAAACACTGCACAAGAACTTCATGAAGCATACACAAGTTTCAGTAGCTAAATAGATCAAGCAGAAGAAAGGATATCAGAGGTTGAAGATCAAATCAATGAAATAAAACGAGAAGGCAAGAAAAGAGAACAAAGAGTGAAAAGAAATGAACAAAGCCTTCAAGAAATAGGGGAGTACCTGAAGAGACCTAATCTATGCCTGATCGATGTACCAGAAGATGACGGGGAGAATGAATCCAAGCCGGAAAACACTCTTCAGGATATTATCCAGGAGAACTTCCCCAACCTAGCAAGGCAGGCCAACATTCAAGTCCAGGAAATACAGAGAACACCACAACAATACTCCTCTAGAAGAGCAACCCCAAGGCACATAATTGTCAGGTTCACCAGGATTGAAACAAAGGACAAAATTAATGTCAGCTTTTTAAAAAAAAATTAATGTGGCAATTTTCTTTATGGATTGCCTTCTAACAAAACAGTTACTCGTCCTTAGATCTTAGAATAATCTCTTCTCTTCTCTAGTCATCGTTTTTCTTCCCGTTCCTCTCATTTTGCTTTTCTCTTTTCTCTTTGCTCCCGTATTCATGCTTTTCTTTCCTTAAAGATTGATTACAATGGTCCCCAGGCCAAGTTCTCTGGCAAACTCTATGTCCCTGGATGGGTTCAGCATTCTATTAGGAGAATTTTGGGTTCTACTGAGCCAAGTCAATCCATCAGTTTTAGTTTTGTCCATTGTTCATTGGCCTCAATTTTAAAAAGCCAGCTACTGTGTCAGTTTTAAGGTTTAAAAAATTTACTCCTGATGCTCACACAGCTTGGTTTCAGAATATTTGTCCAATGTATTGCATACTTCTTAAAATCTTTTCTACAATAAAAGAAATTCTTTTCATTTGCATGAGAAGATTTTTTTTCCTGAAGGATTTGCTTGTCTCAGGCAGCAGAACACCGTGATATCTCCTCCCAAATGGTGAGGAAGGAGGAGTTACAGGGAACTTTACAAGGCAAATTTTTGCCTGTGGAGAGGAAAGAAGCCCTAATCTGTTGGCCTGACTAAATGATTATTATTTCATATGCCCTTTGCTTGTAAGGTTTAAAGCAGTTCTGTAAGTTCACTTTGCAGAACGTAAGTAAGCATGTAATTTACATCAGATGGGCTCTACCATTCCTTCTACCCACAATTCAACACATATTTGTTGAGTATCACTATGGCCAAACATAAGTGCTGGGGATATGCCAGTTGGACATGTCCCTGCTCCCAAGAGGTTTGGACAAGAAATCAGACAATTATTATAGAATGTAAGAAGTGTGACAGAATACCCACGGGGACAACTCACCCAGGCTGGAGCATCTGAGAAATCTTCTTAGAACAGCAGTGGTATGCTGGACCTGGCTCTTACTGGCTCATGAAACTATATGTTAAGTTTTTAGGAATTTTGTAAACCAGTAACAACTATGTTTGACAAACACATTGTTATTAATAATAAACACATTATTAATAATGTGTTTAGCAAACACAATGATTATTAAAAATTAAGGTGTATAAACTTACATAAACTATATTAATAACAAAGGTAATATTTATACTAAAATCTCATTACTTTCTAGTTATTTTACTATTATCTATGCTCTTGAGGTTAACTGTGTTGGTCGTATCTATAAGGTGGAAATATTAAGTCTGGGTGTGCCACTGTGTTCAGTGACATCATGTGGGTAGTTTGAAATCCACACAGAGGGAGTAATTACACCACAGAAATGAGCAAACACTGCAAATGAGTATGTTTCCTACACAGATATGGCTCCTTCATATGTTTAAATGTAGGCTGGCTGAGGCAATGACTCCATCAGAACCAAACCAGATCACATATCCCACATAGAATGGAAGTGTTATGAGCTGGGGTAAGGAGGTGTATTTCTGAGACTGGGAAGAGGTCATTGAAATTTCTCTAACATGATACTTCACTGCCCATGAAGCACGGTTCTATGGCAGGTGCTCTCCACTTAAGTAGGAAGAAGTCGGAAGGAGACTTTTTTTCAGGAGACTGGGAGAGTACCTTCTCTTTCCTAAGAATACACACTAAGTGTTACAGCTGAATTGTGTTTCAATCATTTCATTCTTGAGTAGGCTACATAAAATGTAATCTTCTCATCTTTGGCCCTGAAGTTAAAGTGAAAGCAAATCTTAAATCTCCAAAGATTAGAGATAAAGGAGTTTTCCTTTATCATCAAAAGGAGAATGTTTTTGTTTTATCCCTTTTACATACAAAGAAAGTTAAAACTAGTTTGCTCTGAGTGCATGGATGCATATCATATAAATGTATCATAAGCATTTTTTCAAACCTTCGTTTTATTTTATAAAAAAAGGTGTGCTTCCTCCTCCCCCGGTCCTGTATCTAGCATCTGAAGAATCTGACCCTGTTATCCAGCAATATGACAAACAGAAATAGAACAAACCCCAATTTTATGTGTGCTAGATAATGAAGACATCAAAGAATAAATGATGTTTCAAGGTCACTGTTTCTCAGTGGAATGTTGTAAGTGAGAACTGATAGGCAGAATACAAACTGAATTCGAATAAACTAGAGAAAATATTGTGAATCTAGAAATCATTGAGAACACGCTCTTTTCCTTTAGAAACAAAACTAAAGAAGTAGAAATAGAATGTAAAGGCTTGTAAATAGTATGGCCATTCACTTTTTTTTCTCAGAAATCAGGCAGAAGGGACCAAACCACCTGTCAATGGAGTAGGCCAAGTTTTCTCTCAATGTAAGAATAATGTGGAAATCAGTATTACATGGAAATTCCTCTAAAGCTCTTTGCTGTGGTGGTGTTGGTGTGGCCAACAGGCACAGACTAGAGTTGGATTGCTGACACAGTCTCCAGCACCACCCCTTCCCTTGAGCCTGCTTTCCCCTAAAAGCATTGTTCGTAAACATTTAGAGATCCATCTCCCTTTCTGAGTGATTTCCTGCCATCAAAAATAACACATCAGTGGGTTTAAATGCAGGGGTATGGATTGCAAATCTGATCTGATCTTAGATTCTAAAAACAACCCCACAGACTATCATAGGTGAGGTAAGACCAAAGAATCAATGCTCTTTAGAATTTAGGTATCATAGATGTTTTTAATAATAAGAATTAAAATGCTTAGCCTTTAGGGGTGGTTTTGATTTGACTGATTCCACGCTAAACATTTTACATGGATTATCATCGTACCCTCAAACAACCTTATTAGTAGGTACTATAGTCATTCTCATTTTTAATGTGAGTCAATTTACACAGATAAATAATTTGCCCCAAATCACACAACATAAAACAACTAGATCCCATGTCAGTCTCATGTCAAAATGTGACCTGGTAACTGCTATGCTGTTCTAAAGAATATTAGACTAACTTCAAGTACATTTTAAGGTATTTCCTATTTCTTAACGTTAGAAGTCTCCCTGGCATTATATTTTCATGCTCTGAATTCAATTCAGCACAATGTACTGTTTCTTCCACATGTAAAACAATTGTTGGGAAGACTCTTTGCAGAATGTTAGAATGAATAAGATGTAACTCTTGTCCTCAAATAATTCATGATCCTGGGCAGGAGAAAGTAAGTACAAAAATAACCGTAACAAAAGGAATAATATGCTCACTGCCTTACAACTGGCATGTGTAATACAGGGGCTCAAATAAAAAAAGATGAATGCTACTAGAATAAAAATATATTTATCTGAACTAAATTCGAAACTAATCCTGATATCTGAAAGAAGATATTCTCTCCATCTGAATTCTCAATATTATTTATTCCTGAATACTTCAAAAGGAAAAAAAAATCTAGAGAAAAAAGAAAGATCTGGGGGTGCTGGAAAAGGAACCTATAATAATCAGCAGAGCAATAATGTTCATAACACTATAAACTCTTAGAGCTGGCAGGGGACATGTACATTAACCCTTCCTTTTACAGTTGAGGAAACTAAGCCCCAATAGCTAGAGACAGAAGTTATTACATTCTCTGTTCTGTTCTCTTATGTTTTTTTTTTTTTTTTCATCTTCATTTGAACTGTAGATTTGGGAAAACTGTCTAGAGAAAATGAAGTCCCTGAAGGCTGTCCTGCTCATCTTTAATGGGCTCTACCCTCGTCAGTAGTAAGTATTAATTGAATGGATGGTTTCAATTGGAATGTAATAAGTCTTCCTTCTTAATTTAGGTTGTATCTGACAAACCAATCTTTTCCTAGATTAGGTTTGAAATTATTCCGAATATAGTTAAATGATATCTAGTGAGATCAGTTTCATCTTCCCTGATAGGATAGGAAGGAGGTTACCAACACATCTGAAATTCAAAGGCAGAGATTCAAGACTTTTCTCCCGTCCCTTGGGGAAATTTCCACAAACCTGCAAAGTTCTGAACTGCTTTGATTTGGTGGGTAACTGGAGTGGTGAAAGGTGGTGAAATAATGAAAGCTCTTCCCTGCCTTTGATGAAGATGGAAATTGGTGAATGTAGTAAGCTTGGTTGGGGCTTGAAGCACTAACAGCTACGTTTCTCACCAATAGGTTTCCTATAGTATGTTGTGGGCAACAGCCCTCCCTTAGATGGCTGGCTCCTCGAAGGCTGACGTCTATCTGGTGCTGGTGGGAGGGTAATTATGGAGGTAACAGCATGGCATGCCGGGTAAGTCTTTCTCTTTGAATCTGACAGATCTGGGCTGCAATCCAGTTCTGCCACTTGTTTG
The DNA here is from genome assembly GCA_963574635.1 of Cheracebus regulus. Taxonomy (NCBI): domain Eukaryota; kingdom Metazoa; phylum Chordata; class Mammalia; order Primates; family Pitheciidae; genus Cheracebus; species Cheracebus regulus. The sequence continues at coordinate 23,290 of CAUYQU010003992.1, forward strand.
TTACATGACCTCAGGCTCTCTACTTAATCTCTCTAGACTTAACATTTCTTACCTATATAATAAAGAAATGAATGTTCTTTACAAGAGTGCAGTGAGGCTTTGAAATAAATACATAAGGCATCTAGAAAGACCAAGATGTCACCAGAGCAAGGACTCTGTTTTGTTCTCTGTATTAGCCCATTTTCACACTGCTGTCAAGAACTGCCCAAGACTGGGTAATTATAAAGAAAAGAGATTTAATTGACTCACAGTTCTCCATGGTTGGGGATGCCTCAGGAAACTTAAAATCATGGCAGAAGGAGAAGTAGGCATGTTTTATATGGCGGTGGGTAAGAGAGAGTGTGGGAAGGAGGAACTGTCAAACATGTAACCATTGGATCTTGTGAAAACTCACTCACTTTCAAGAGAACGGCATGGGAAAAACTGCTCCAATGAGCCTATCACCTCCCACCAATTCCCTCCCTTGACATGTGGGAACATGGGGATTGCAATTCAGAGATGACATTTGGGTGGGGTCACAGAGCCAAACCATATCATTCTCTATTGTATTCCTTGTGACTGGTACTTGGTAGGGTATTTGTTGAAAAGATACAGCAAATGTTCAACCAATGGTAACTATGGTTGGCACTGTTACTAGGAGATTCTTTCCCCAAAAGTAAATCAGGAAGTTTTAATGTGCTCTTGTCTCCCAGTCTTTAAAAATGTGTATGTACGTATAATATTGTACAAAAGGTATACAAATGGAGTTTGAAATGAGCGTCATGTTATTAAAAACTATTCTAACTTGGTTAAACAACTGGGCGTAGCCTATGTATATTTTGGAAATAATCTCAGTGTGCCTCATCCCTAATAGCTTCCTTGTGTGCTAAATAGGAGAGAAAACGGATCTGACAGTCCCCATAAAAACAGGTCTGAGACAAGACTGGAGCATGAACGTCCATGGTGAGAATAAATCTTTTCATTTGTCTGTAAATCCCACTTATTTATTATCTCAATTATTAGGCAGAAAAAGATTAGCTGTTCCTTCTTCTAGTGATGATGTGAGAGTTTGGGGAAAGAGATATCCCATCCGGAACTGTGGTGTATTCACCTTTGGCCTTCAGATACATATGATAGAAAAAACAATTTTATATTGTGAACTATCAGAACTCTAGGAGAGGCTGGAAGCAATGAATGACAGGGCTGGATAAGAGAAATATTTAATTAGAATTTATCTCATGGAAGTACTAGGCATAATTGTAAAGGGAATCAGGCAGAAAGACCGGGAGCTTGGGTCCTCCTGGCTTTGCTACCTTTTCCTTACCTTCTCATGCAGGTTTTGCTGAAGGCTGTTGAACTTTCTCCTAATACCTAATCTATTGAACAAATATTTTCTGAACCTCGCCCTTGTGTGAGATTGACTCAGTAGGCACTGGCATCATTACAATGTATCTATTAGCGAGATGGGCTTTCGAATCAGATGCTCTTCTAGGCTTTGCACTGTGAGACCTTGGTTAAGTCACCTAACTTTTCTGTCTTGGAAAATAACTTTTCTTTGCAAAATAGGGAGCTCTATCTCATCACAAGCACTATTATAAATATTGTATAATAGAAACCATGTAAAAGCATTTAGTACTGTCCCTGGCATTAAGCACTGAACAAATATGAGTTGGCAGTTATAAATATTGTTGCTTTTCTGAAAGAAGCTCTGCAAATGACTTCCGATAGTAACTGTTTTAATAAATGATTTCTAAAGGAGAAGTTGCCAATCATATCCTGGAGGAAAAAGTTATTTTAATTTCTAAACTTTACAATTCTCAGAATGTCTGGCCCCCTTAGGAGCTAGCTTTCTGGCCTCACTTGAAGCTTGCCTCTCAGAAGTTAACCATATTTCTGGTTATGTAAATACTCAGCCTCGGTCTAGAAATCCAGAACTTCAAATGTGATGAGATGGTTTATCAACAGTGTCTCAGGGTTTCTTTGAAAAAAAGATAAATTCAACCACTCAATTCTTAGCTGGAATATAGATTTTAGACTCTAGTTCATGTGTATTATAATTTCATGTATATGGAAAATGAAACTACATATTTCTACATTTAAAAGTAAATTCCATTCCCTTGATGAAATAAAATCTCTTTTCAGAATATATCTGTTCCACCAGCAAATCCTGATGGTGTTTCCCGTGGAATTTGTCCAAATTCCAACCACCTTTACCACTCCATGATATTTAAAGACGGCTTTAGTTCTTCCTTAACTCTGTCTTCCATAGCAGACTCCTGGCTTCTGTTCTCTCTTTCCTGAAGAATCTGGCTATTTTCTTCTCCCTCTCCTCTTTCTTAATTCCTTGCATCCTCTTTTCTCTGTGCCAGCCCTACCAGACATTATTTTGTTTCTACCATGTTTTGACCCTTCGTCCTATATTCTTTCATGTGAGTGGACTCTTACATGCCCTGTATAATCTCTCTCTCTCTCTTTTTGAGATGGAGTCTTGCTTTCTCAACTAGGCTGGAGTGCAGTAGCATGATCTTGGCTCACTGCAACCTTTGCCTCCTAGGTTCAAGTGATTCTCCTGCCTCAGCCTCCTGAGTAGCTGGGATTAACAGGCGTACGCCAACATGCCTGGCTAATTTTTGTATTTTTAGTAACAGTTTCACCATATTGGCCAGGCTGGTCTCAAACTCCTGACCTCTGGTGCTCTGCCTGCCTGGGCCTCCCAAAGAGATGGGATTACAGGCATGAACTACCATGCCTGGCTCGCCTCCCTCTCCATATTATTTCTATTCTGAATTTAACACTTCTTACAAAGATATGTAGCATATTAAAGTACATTCTTTTTTAACAGAAATACTGTAATAATGTAGTTGGAAAAATTCTACAACTATGTCTCATTTACATCCTGGTAACAAACAGCCCATCTGACCTCTTGAAAAAATTTAATGAATACTTGACCTGAACTATAGTTAATAACAATGTATTGTATACTTGAAAATTGCTGAGAGAGTAGATTTTAAATGTTCTCGCCAAAAACAGAATAATAAATATGTGAGGGACAATGCATTTGTTAATTAGCTTGATTTAACCATTTTACAATATATACGTATTTCAAAACAATCTTGTAATATCATACGCATATACAATTTTGTCAATTAAAAATAAATTTAAAGAAGATAATCATTTAGTTAGCCCATTCTTTAAAATGGGCCAACTTATTTTTTCTTTCCTTTTTTTTGTCTTTCTAGAGCTGGGATCTCATCCTGTTGCCTAGGCTGGAGTGCAGAGGTGTAATTATAGCTCACACAGCCTTAACCTCTCTGGCTCAAGTGATCCTTTTGCCTCAGCCTCCCAAGAAACTGGGACTACAGGCTCATACCACCATGTCAGGCTAATTTTTATTTTTTGAAGAGATGGGAGTCTCTCTGTGTTGCCCAGGCTGCTTTTGAACTCTTGGACTCAAGCGATCCTCCTGCCTTGGCCTCCCAAAATGTTGGCAGACACCCGAGAGCCACCACACCTTGTCTCTTTTTTTAAATTAGTGGTTTTTATTACTTCACTAACAATTTCTTAAATGAAACTGTTTTTATGCCACTGACTTGATTCATACTAAGCTGCCAGCCTTGTTTTTGTGCCACCAATACAAACATCAACATAGCGGGGAAAGGCAAATCCTGTCTGTATTATAATAAAGAATAGACTTGATTTCTCAGAGAACTCAAAATGGTCATGGGGGCCCCTAGAGCACCGTGAAGCCCAACTTGAGAACCATCATTTTAATTTGCAAAGGTATTCCACAAAATCACATTATTTCCTCTTTATATTTAGCCATTTTATAGATGAGGATGGAGCACTAAGGGATATTTCAACACTTAGTATACATTAGGAGCTTAAAAGTCTTTGTGATATCAGTGAGTACCCTAGACATACCTAAAATCCAGGTCCCATGACATCTGGTCCTGTGTTCCTTTTATTAAAGATTTATTTATTTTTCTAGGTTTGGATGGACATAGGGAACCGATAGCAATGTAAAGGAGGAACATCTAACTGTCTAACCTCCAACTGTGCCACAACTCCATCAATTTGTATGGCAATGAGTGACATTAGTTACCCTGACTTGTTACACTACAAAACTTTGTGGGTGTGATTTCAGGCACTAGATTCAATACACATAGACTACATTCTCAGAAATAACATGTTTTAAACTTGAAGCTGGCCTCCCAGTCATCTCCCCGTGTGAACAGGGCAACTCTCTTGAGAAAGGAGCTCTTTTAATTTTAAGTGAAGAAATGTAACTCCTCAAAGAAAAAAGGGTGTAGGAGGGAAATGATCGGCCACCTGGCAGACGCAAGACAGACTGGTTGAGGACAAATAGTGTAATTATTACTGAAGTGGTTGCTTTTCTTTCTCTTTTTTTCTTTTTCTTTTTAACCTTTAAGCTCTGTTGGACTTGCGAAAGCATGGTTTCTTTGCTTGAAATGGGTCCATTTCTTAACAGTTGTTTGCAGCTCACTCACTGGTGGATTTCCTTTTTTTCCTTTACCATGTATTCAATAAGCATCTGCCTATAATTTCTATGTGCCCAGTGCTGGGCTATGTTCTAGCTACACAGCTTGGATCCCGGCCACTCATGGAGTTTCAGATGAGTGAAGTCAGGAGAAGACTGGTAGGGAACCGATACCAAACAAAACTATATATAATAGATGCTATGACAGATTTCTGTGACAGAGAATTGCAAGATGGACCCACTGAAAGATCAGAGGAGTGAAAAGCATAACAGGACAAAGAAGCTACAAGTATAATAAAGGAACTGAAAGGAGACCATGTGGCTGAACAAGTAAACAAAAGGGCCAGTGGTGTGAAACAAGGTTAGAAGATAGGCAGGGGCCAGATAATGCAAGATCTTGAGGAGGTTTATTCCATTCTAAGTACAAAAGAAGCCACTGAAAGGCAAAGTGGGGGACTGGCGACTTGCGGGGAGGTGGGGTGTGATGCATGACCATATTGATGCTGTAGAAATACTTTGGCTACTGGATGAAGAACAAATTTGAGGGGGTTCCAGAGTGGAAGCCAGAACACCAGTGAAGAAGCTGTTGCTTTTAGAGGAACTAAGGTTCCTTTAAAAAATATATATAATCAATTGTAGAAACTTCCTGTTCAAATACGTCCAGGCAGTGGGGGAGGAGAAGCTTCTTTCTACTACTTATTATTGTCTGGTGATATGTTAATTAATTTACATAGTTGCTGATCTGTTAGGTGTCTGTCTCTCCTCTTAGAAAGTAAGCATACTGAGGACAGGAACCATGCCTTGTTCACTCCTGTATCTGCAGTACAGAGCACGGTTTGCCACATGTATTCTCAATAAATACGTGCTGAATGAATGAATGAATGGAATGAAAAGAGTAAAAAGGAATACTTGACTTGGAAAATGTAGGCACACACACCAATGGAAACAGACACCTACTTGTAAGAAGTTGTGATGGTCTCAAACTGCAGATGATTTTGTCCATCTGTTTCTCATGTCCTATTCTCTAGAGCTGTTTTTAACAGTAGCAGTCTTAGCACCTGATTACTTGAGCACCAACGGGATACCGTGTCTCTCAAAATAACGTTAATTGGTTTCTAGGCAATAGATTTGAGAGGAATGGATGATTGCTATTTTTTTCCACAGGAAAGAAAGAAAATGGCCTTTCGTGGAAACCCCAAATGTGCTGTTTTCCCAACAGATGATGGTAATTTGGAGCATCTTCCTTTATACAGGCTACCCTGAGCTCATTAAAACCCAGAAAAAGGCCTATGAAACTCTCAGATCCATCTCCTAGGGAGAAAAAGGGACCAAGGCCAGATTCTTTCTTCCCCTTCATCCTAGCAGTTCACTCTGAAAAGCCCAAATCTAGTTGGATTCATGCTTAGCCAAGGAGACCTGGTAGGAATCTGTGGCTCTTTTTTCTGCTCTGCAAGATCTCCCTACCACCTGTCCCCTCCTCCATGATTTTATCTGAAATCTCTTCCACAAAGGATTTTAAAAATTAAAGAAAGCTAATCATGCAACTCTTTCCCTGACATATTTTAGTGCAAATGACTTTCACAAAAATGCAATCACTCAGTCACCACGTTTAAAGGACTGATATAGATTTGGTTAGTGTTGAAACTGTCATGAAACACTAACCAAATCTTTATCAGTCCTTGTGCAGTCATTGCTATGGGAGAAAAAAGTTGATGAAGGAAGAGGCGAGAGAGACCTGCTGCAAACGTCTCAGTTTTGCTTAAGGAGGGTCCTGTTTATCTTCAACAGGGTGGAGACAAATAAGAACTGTGCACCTGGCATTTGTGTTCTGCAGCTGCAAACCCAGAAGCTCTGTCTCACATGATTTATGAAAATGTGCTACTTTTCTCCTTTTCATGTGCACTTGACTTCATACAAAGAAGCATTTTCCCCTGAAGATTCATTAATGAAAGTTACACTGTAGTCTTAAAAGAAAGTCAGATGGGATGTTTAATTATTTACAATTGAAAATATAGAACATGTGCCTGGTTTTTGCACAGCCAAAGATATAATTCGAAGTTACTAGAGACAGAACAAGGTGAGGGTGTGCAGACATTTCAAACATTAAAAAGAAAATTCCCCCCAAATTTATCACAAATGTGAGGGATTGGTCAATATATTTGGGGCTCTCTGAAACTTTTTGGCAGCCCATAATTTCTTCTTGATTGAGTAGTTGCAAGCTAAAAAATTGCTTCCCTTCTCAATGCCATTTTGTTAGACATTTTTAATGAAGTAGCAAATTTGTGGCTCAACAGGAAAAGCTCATTGACAGCATATTAGAATTTATAAGCCCAGCCGACATATCTAGTTACTTCATTTTTAGGTTACCACACCTGTATAATGTACATGTATTGGTAGATATATTACTAATGCAAATACCTTTGCAGACACCTGCATGCTGTTTTCTTGCATGTTCATAATGGCTTCAGAAATCTTGACGTCTATGGGGTCCATGACCGACTCAATGTTGAATGGCCCCTCCAGTCGCTCTGCCACCAGGAGCATTGCATCTGTTAAAATACAAGGACATGATTTATTTGTGAACTGGGATCTCCAAGTTCTCAACCTGTGTTTAAACATTGTTAAAACAACTGGATGAAAACTAACCATGCATTCACATTTTTAAGTTTGCTTTCATATAGTCCAAAATGAAATAGGTGACTGAATCTTATGAATGTATTTTGTTTGAAGATTCAAAATTATTTTGTATGTCTAGAACCAGGGCTGAACATAAGAAAATTAGTCCAAATCCAGAATGTTGAATATATCTAATGATTCTACATGAAGTAAACACAGTATTAGGTCACGGATCAACTGCATTTAGAAAATGAGGTCCCACCTATCTTCTTCTGGAGGCTGAGGAAAACTGAGAATAGGAAGGAAGAAGTGCTGATTTGTGAATTTGTATACATAAATGTCAAGACCCCATTGAAGCATATCTACCTGTGTGAAGCATTTTTGGATCTCTCAAGATGTATAGACCTGTCTGGGTGTAATCACACTATGCAGCATTCTCTGAATGCTATACTTTTCATTCATTGTGGCACTGTACAATAGTGCAGACCTGGAACCAACCCAAATGCCTATCAGTGATGGACTGGATAAAGAAAATGCGGCACATATGCACCATGGAATACTATGCAGTCATAAAAACAGATGTGTTCATGTCCTTTAGAAGGACATGGATGAATCTGGAAACCATCATTCTCAGCAAACTGACATAAGAGCAGAAAACTAAACACCACATGCTCTCACTCATAAGTGGGTGTTGAACAATGAGAACACATGGACACAGGGAGGGGAACATCACACACTGGGGTCTGTTGGGGGTGGGGGCTAGGGGAGGGATAGCAGGGGGTGGGGGGTTGGGGAGGGATAACAGGAGAAA